>CANTFL010001323.1:0-126462 GCA_947650285.1 Hyaloperonospora brassicae | reverse complement strand
ACGGCACTGAGAAACGGGTCATCCAGACTATCATCACGATCGGGCGCCGTTTGCTGCATCATACCAAGTTGGACAAGTGTTCCTGGGCTGAAGCAGCAATGACGGCCGTCTACGTCAAACATCGTCTGCCATCACCGAGATCCCACAAGAGTCACCCCGTTCGAGATCGTGTGTGGCTCAAAGCCAAGCGTCCAACACATACAGGTCTTCGGATGTCAAGCGTACATTCTGACACCGAAGGCGAAGCGACTCAAGTGGGACCCGAAGGCGCGCATTGGAAGTTTCATGTGTTATGAAGAAGTGTCCAATGCGTATCGGGTACTCGACATTGACGCCGGACAAGTGGTGATAAGTCTCTATTGAAGGTCATTGGTACAATCCGAGCTTCAAGCGTAGTTGATACGGGATAGGTTTTACGTCGGTAATTACCTCATAGTTGATTAGACGCGTAGGATGATCGGACGCGTGTAAATCAGGTTGATTCGATGCACCATGTGATTGGATGCAGTCTAGGGTAGGCAGAGTTAAGACGTATAAATCACGCACTTTTGGATCTCCTTTCAACCCACAAGTGTCTTCACTCCGGTCTTCGGTGTGACCTCCCTCTGTCTCCTTCAAGCGTCTCGTCATTCATTATCCATGCCTACCATCAGGATAGGAGCCCAAGCACGATGTTATCTGCCAACGACGCCTCGACCAAGGTCGTCATCGACAAGTTCAACGGCGACAACTGCGCGACATGGAGACGCTACATGCGTGGAGTATGTCTGACGAAGTTGTTCTGGCACGTCGTGAACCGGGAGACGTCGTCAACGTCCGCCGAGCCACGCACCATGGATGACTACGTGAAGGCGAGCAACATCGCGTTCGGCTGAATGTTGCTCCACATGGAGGCCGACGATCATCACGTGGTCGATGATTGTGAGGAAGCCTGGACCGCGTGGACACGTGTCAAGACACTGCACGACGGGTCGCAGAAGCCTGGGCGCACCTACTTGAAGCGTCAGCTGCTCAGCATGGACATGGCGGAAGGCGGAAATGTGTTGCACCACTGCAACGAGGTCGTCAACATCAGCGCGAAGCTCAGCAGTATCGGCGCCAAGATGGAGGATGAAGACGTCGGGACGGGATTTGCTTGCTGCGCAGTCTGCTCAAGCGCTACAAGAGCGTCTTGCTGAGCTTGGAGATCAGCAGCGCGGAACTGCGATCGCGCGACGTCGTGAGAGTGCTGACGAATGAACACATCAAGCGTCAAGGAAACAAGACGGCATCGGTGAAGACTGAAGACGCTACGAAGGCGTTCAGTGCCGAGTGGGAACCTCGTCAATGCACGCACTGCGGAAATCGGGTCACACGGCGGAGCGGTGCTGGACCAAGCAGAAAGATGAGAACCAACGCGCTCGACGCTGCGGCAACAATCGTGGACGCGGAGCCAACAATGTCCAGTAAAGGGACAACAACAACAACTACCGTGATGACTTTGACCGAGTGGCGTTTGCAGTCTTGCTCGAGTGTGGACTTTCGACCGGCAAGAATTTGACAGGGATGTGGGCAGTCGACATTCGTGCGACGAACCACATCTGCAGCGACAAGACCAAGTTTTCAAGTCTCAACAAGCGGGATGAAGTCGAACTGTCGGTGTCTGACGGAAGCAAAGCTGCTATTAAGGGCGTCAAAACCATCATAGAGCAAAGGCCCGGACAACTGGCAACGAGCTTGAGATAGAGATCAAGGACGTGCTTTTTGTGCGAAACATGGGCAAGAGCCTGTTATCGGTACCGCAGATCAACGAGAGCGGTAAATTTGAAGTCGTGTTCGAATGCTCTACGATGCACGTGTCGCGCAAGAACTCGACGCAAGTGGTGGCCACCGCTTATCTCGTCGATTGACTTTACTGGCTTCGGATGTCACATCGATCGGCGAACGCGGCAACGAATGACCAAGTCATCGATCTCCACGCGCGGACGGGTCATGCACCACTTGACGTTCTTTGCAAGATGGTGGACGCTGGCATGATCAAAGATACAAAGGTGTCATCCAAGTCGAGTGGAACGAGCGTTTGTCGTGGATGCCAACGAGGGAAGATGGTCCAAAAACCGTTTCCAAGCAACCGTGACAAACGCTGTTGCGACACGTTTGAGCTTCGCTACTCCGACATCTGCGGCCGCTTAAAAAGAAGTCTCGATCGGCGGCAGCAGATATTTGCTGATGATCGTGGACGAAGCCAGTGGCTGCATGAACGGTTTCTGTTTGCGGACCAGGTCGGAGACGGAAGACTGCATCAAGAACTACATCGTCAAGATCCAGACTCCATTTGGCAAGAAGGTCAAGTTCGTTCGCAATGATGGAGCGCGAGAGTTCGCATCCAACTCGCTCAAGACGTTTTACGAAGAAGAAGGCATTGAGCAGCAAACGACGGTGCCGTACGCACACCAGACAAACGGCACTGAGAAACGTGCCATCCGGACTATCATCACGATCGGGCGCCGTTTGCTGCATCATGCCAAGTTGGACAAGTGTTTCTGGGCTGAAGCAGCAATGACGGCCGTCTACGTCAAACATCGTCTGCCATCACCCGAGATCCCACAACTGTCACACCGTTCGAGATCGTGTGTGGCTCAAAGCCAAGCGTCCAACACATACAGGTCTTCGGATGTCAAGCGTACATTCTGACACCGAAGGAGAAGCGTCTCAAGAGGGACCCGAAGGCGCGCATTGAAAGTTTCATGTGTTATGAAGAAGTGTCAAATGCGTATCGGGTACTCGACATTGACGCCGGACAAGTGGTGATAAGTCTCTATTGAAGGTCACCCATTCAATCCGAGCTTCAAGCGTAGTTGATACGGGATAGGTTTTACGTCGGTAATTACCTCAGAGTTGATTAGACGCGTAGGATGATCGGACGCGTGTAAATCAGGTTGATTCGATGCACCATGTGATTGGATGCAGTCTAGGGTAGGCAGAGTTAAGACGTATAAATCAAGCACTTTTGGATCTCCTTTCAACCCACAAGTGTCGTCACTCCGGTCTTCGGTGTGACCGCTCTCCGTCTCCTTCAAGCGTCTCGTCGTTCATTATCCATACCTACCATCAGGATAGGAGCCCAAGCACGATATTTTCTACCAACGACGCCTCGACCAAGGTTGTCATCGACAAGTTCAACGGCGACAACTTCGCGACATGGAGACGCTACATGCGTGGAGTATGTCTGACGAAGTCGGTCTGGCACGTCGTGAACCGGGAGACGTCGTCAACGTCCGCCGAGCCACGCACCATGGATGGCTACGTGAAGGCGAGCAACATCGCGTTCGGCTGAATGTTGCTCCACATGGAGGCCGACGACCATCACGTGGTCGACGACTGTGAGGAAGCCTGGACCGCGTGGACGCGTGTCAAGACACTGCACGGCGGGTCGCAGAAGCCTGGACGTATCTACTTGAAGCGCCAGCTGTTCAGCATGGAGATGGCGGAAGGCGGAAATGTGTTGCACCACTGCAACGAGGTCGTCAACATCAGCGCGAAGCTCAGCAGTATCGGCGCCAAGATGGAGGATGAAGACGTCGGGATGGGATTTGCTTGCTGCGCAGTCTGATCAAGCGCTACAAGAGCGTCTCGCTGAGCTTGGAGATGAGCAGCGCGGAACTGCGATCGCGCGACGTCGTGAGAGTGCTGACGAATGAACACATCAAGCGTCAAGGAAACAAGACGGCATCGGTGAAGACTGAAGACGCTACGAAGGCGTTCAGTGCCGAGTGGGAACCTCGTCAATGAACGCGCTGCGGGATATTGGGGCACACGGAGGAGCGGTGCTGGACCAAGCAGATAGACGAGAACCAACGCGCTCGACGCAGCGGCAACAATCGTGGACGCGGAGCCAGCAATGTCCAGTAAAGGGACAACAACAACAACTACCGTGATGATTTGGACCGAGTGGCGTGTGCAGTCTCGCTCAGGTGTGGACTTTCGACCGGTCAGAATTTGACAGGGATGTGGGCAGTCGACATTCGTGCGACGCACCACATCGGCAGCGACAAGACCAAGTTTTCAAGTCTCAACGAGCGGGATGAAGTCGAACTGTCGGTGTCTGACGGAAGCAAAGCTGCTATTAAGGGCGTCAAAACCATCATAGAGCAAGGGCCCGGACAACTGGCAACGAGCGCGAGATCGAGATCAACGACGTGCTGTTCGTGCGAAACATGGGCACGAGCCTGTTGTCGGTACCGCAGATCAACGAGAGCGGTGAATGTCAAGTCGTTCTCGAAGGCTCTACGATGCACGTGTCGCGCAAGAACTCGACGCAAGTGGTGGCCACCGCTTATCTCGTCGATGGACTTTACTGGCTTCGGATGTCACATCGATCGGCGAACGCGGCAACGAATGACCAAGTCATCGATCTCCACGCGCGGACGGGTCATGCACCACTTGACGTTCTTTGCAAGATGGTGGACACTGAAATGATCAAAGATACAAAGGTGTCATCCAAGTCGAGTGGAACGAGCGTTTGTCGTGGATGCCAACGAGGGAAGATGGTCCAAAAACCGTTTCCAAGCAACCGTGACAAACGCTGTTGCGACACGTTTGAGCTTCGCTACTCCGACATCTGCGGCCCCTTAAAAAGAAGTCTCGATCGGCGGCAGCAGATATTTGCTGATGATCGTGGACGAAGCCAGTGGCTGCATGAACGGTTTCTGTTTGCGGACCAGGTCGGAGACTGAAGACTGCATCAAGAACTACATCGTCAAGATCCAGACTCCATTTGGCAAGAAGGTCAAGTTCGTTCGCAATGATGGAGCGCGAGAGTTCGCATCCAACTCGCTCAAGACGTTTTACGAAGAAGAAGCCATTGAGCAGCAAACGACGGTGCCGTACGCACACCAGACAAACGGCACTGAGAAACGGGCCATCCAGACTATCATCACGATCGGGCGCCGTTTGCTGCATCATACCAAGTTGGACAAGTGTTTCTGGGCTGAAGCAGCAATGACGGCCGTCTACGTCAAACATCGTCTGCCATCACCGAGATCCCACAAGAGTCACACCGTTCGAGATCGTGTGTGGCTCAAAGCCAAGCGTCCAACACATACAGGTCTTCGGATGTCAAGCGTACATTCTGACACCGAAGGCGAAGCGACTCAAGTGGGACCCGAAGGCGCGCATTGGAAGTTTCATGTGTTATGAAGAAGTGTCCAATGCGTATCGGGTACTCGACATTGACGCCGGACAAGTGGTGATAAGTCTCTATTGAAGGTCACCGATTCAATCCGAGCTTCAAGCGTAGTTGATACGGGATAGGTTTTACGTCGGTAATTACCTCAGAGTTGATTAGACGCGTAGGATGATCGGACGCGTGTAAATCAGGTTGATTCGATGCACCATGTGATTGGATGCAGTCTAGGGTAGGCAGAGTTAAGACGTATAAATCAAGCACTTTTGTATCTCCTTTCAACCCACAAGTGTCGTCACTCCGGTCTTCGGTGTGACCTCCCTCTGTCTCCTTCAAGCCTCTCGTCATTCATTATCCATACCTACCATCAGGATAGGAGCCCAAGCACGATGTTTTCTACCAACGACGCCTCGACCAAGGTTGTCATCGACAAGTTCAACGGCGACAACTTCGCGACATGGAGCCACTACATGCGTGGAGTATGTCTGACGAAGTCGGTCTGGCACGTCGTGAACCGGGAGACGTCGTCAACGTCCGCCGAGCCACGCACCATGGATGGCTACGTGAAGGGGAGCAACATCGCGTTCGGCTGAATGTTGCTCCACATGGAGGCCGACGACCATCACGTGGTCGACGACTGTGAGGAAGCCTGGACCGCGTGGACGCGTGTCAAGACACTGCACGACGGGTCGCAGAAGCCTGGGCGCATCCACTGGAAGCGCCAGCTTCTCAGCAAGGAGATGGCGGAAGGCGGAAATGTGTTGCACCACTGCAACGAGGTCGTCAACATCAGCGCGAAGCTCAGCAGTATCGGCGCCAAGATGGAGGATGAAGACGTCGGGATGGGATTTGCTTCCTGCGCAGTCTGCTCAAGCGCTACAAGAGCGTCTTGCTGAGCTTGGAGATGAGCAGCGCGGAACTGCGATCGCGCGACGTCGTGAGAGTGCTGACGAATGAACACATCAAGCGTCAAGGAAACAAGACGGCATCGGTGAAGACTGAAGACGCTACGAAGGCGTTCAGTGCCGAGTGTGAACCTCGTCAATGCACGCACTGCGGAAATCGGGGCACACGGCGGAGCGGTGCTGGACCAAGCAGATAGACGAGAACCAACGCGCTCGACGCAGCGGCAACAATCGTGGACGCGGAGCCAGCAATGTCCAGTAAAGGGACAACAACAACAACTACCGTGATGATTTGGACCGAGTGGCGTGTGCAGTCTCGCTCAGGTGTGGACTTTCGACCGGTAAGAATTTGACAGGGATGTGGGCAGTCGACATTCGTGCGACGCACCACATCTGCAACGACAAGACCAAGTTTTCAAGTCTCAACGAGCGGGATGAAGTCGAACTGTCGGTGTCTGACGGAAGCAAAGCTGCTATCAAGGGCGTTGAAACCATCGTGGAGCAAGGGCCAGGCCAACTGGCAACGAGCGCGAGATCGAGATCAACGACGTGCTGTTCGTGCGAAACATGGGCACGAGCCTGTTGTCGGTACCGCAGATCAACGAGAGCGGTGAATGTCAAGTCGTTCTCGAAGGCTCTACGATGCACGTGTCGCGCAAGAACTCGACGCAAGTGGTGGCAACCGCTGATCTCGTCGATGAACGTTACTGGCTTCGGTTTTCACATCGATCGGCGAACGCGGCAACGAATGACCAAGTCATCGATCCCCACGCGCGGATGGGTCATGCACCACTTGACGTTCTTTGCAAGATGGTGGACACTGAAATGATCAAAGATACAAAGGTGTCATCCAAGTCGAGTGGAACGAGCGTTTGTCGTGGATGCCAACAAGGGAAGATGGTCCAAAAACCGTTTCCAAGCAACCGTGACAAACGCTGTTGCGACACGTTTGAGCTTCGCTACTCCGACATCTGCGGCCGCTTAAAAAGAAGTCTCGATTGGCGGCAGCAGATATTTGCTGATGATCGTGGACGAAGCCAGTGGCTGCATGAACGGTTTCTGTTTGCGGACCAGGTCGGAGACTGAAGACTGCATCAAGAACTACATCGTCAAGATCCAGACTCCATTTGGCAAGAAGGTCAAGTTCGTTCGCAATGATGGAGCGCGAGAGTTCGCATCCAACTCGCTCAAGACGTTTTACGAAGAAGAAGGCATTGAGCAGCAAACGACGGTGCCGTACGCACACCAGACAAACGGCACTGAGAAACGTGCCTCCCGGACTATCATCACGATCGGGTGCCGTTTGCTACATCATACCAAGTTGGACAAGTGTTTCTGGGCTGAAGCAGCAATGACGGCCGTCTACGTCAAACATCGTCTGCCATCACCGAGATCCCACAAGCAGTCACACCGTTCGAGATCGTGTGTGGCTCAAAGCCAAGCGTCCAACACATACAGGTCTTCGGATGTCAAGCGTACATTCTGACACCGAAGGAGAAGCGACTCAAGTGGGACCCGAAGGCGCGCATTGGAAGTTTCATGTGTTATGAAGAAGTGTCCAATGCGTATCGGGTACTCGACATTGACGCCGGACAAGTGGTGATAAGTCGCTATTGAAGGTCACCGATTCAATCCGAGCTTCAAGCGTAGTTGATACGGGATAGGTTTTACGTCGGTAATTACCTCAGAGTTGATTAGACGCGTAGGATGATCGGACGCGTGTAAATCAGGTTGATTCGATGCACCATGTGATTGGATGCAGTATAGGGTAGGCAGAGTTAAGACGTATAAATCACGCACTTTTGTATCTCCTTTCAACCCACAAGTGTCGTCACTCCGGTCTTCGGTGTGACCGCTCTCCGTCTCCTTCAAGCGTCTCGTCATTCAAGATCCATGCCTACCATCAGGATAGGAGCCCAAGCACGATGTTTTCTACCAACGACGCCTCGACCAAGGTTGTCATCGACAAGTTCAACGGCGACAACTTCGCGACATGGAGCCGCTGCATGCGTGGCGTGTGTCTGACGAAGTCGGTCTGGCACGTCGTGAACCGGGAGACGTCGTCAACGTCCGCCGAGCCACGCACCATGGATGACTACGTGAAGGGGAGCAACATCGCGTTCGGCTGAATGTTGCTCCACATGGTGGCCGACGACCATCACGTGGTCGACGACTGTGAGGAAGCCTGGACCGCGTGGACGCGTGTCAAGACACTGCACGGCGGGTCGCAGAAGGCTTAACGCATATACTTGAAGCGCCAGCTGTTCAGCATGGAGATGGCGGAAGGCGGAAATGTGTTGCACCACTGCAACGAGGTCGTCAACATCAGCGCGAAGCTCAGCAGTATCGGCGCCAAGATGGAGGATGAAGACGTCGGGATGGGATTTGCTTGCTGCGCAGTCTGCTCAAGCGCTACAAGAGCGTCTTGCTGAACTTGGAGATGAGCAGCGCGGAACTGCGATCGCGCGACGTCGTGAGAGTGCTGACGAATGAACACATCAAGCGTCAAGGAAACAAGACGGCATCGGTGAAGACTGAAGACGCTACGAAGGCGTTCAGTGCCGAGTGTGAACCTCGTCAATGAACGCGCTGCGGATATTGGGGCACACGGAGGAGCGGTGCTGGACCAAGCAGAAAGACGAGAACCAACGCGCTCGACGCAGCGGCAACAATCGTGGACGCGGAGCCAGCAATGTCCAGTAAAGGGACAACAACAACAACTACCGTGATGATTTGGACCGAGTGGCGTGTGCAGTCTCGCTCAGGTGTGGACTTTCGACCGGTCAGAATTTGACAGGGATGTGGGCAGTCGACATTCGTGCGACGCACCACATCGGCAACGACAAGACCAAGTTTTCAAGTCTCAACGAGCGGGATGAAGTCGAACTGTCGGTGTCTGACGGAAGCAAAGCTGCTATCAAGGGCGTCAAAACCATCATAGAGCAAGGGCCCGGACAACTGGCAACGAGCGCGAGATCGAGATCAACGACGTGCTGTTCGTGCGAAACATGGGCACGAGCCTGTTGTCGGTACCGCAGATCAACGAGAGCGGTGAATGTCAAGTCGTTCTCGAAGGCTCTACGATGCACGTGTCGCGCAAGAACTCGACGCAAGTGGTGGCCACCGCTTATCTCGTCGATGAACTTTACTGGCTTCGGTTTTCACATCGATCGGCGAACGCGGCAACGAATGACCAAGTCATCGATCTCCACGCGCGGACGGGTCATGCACCACTTGACGTTCTTTGCAAGATGGTGGACACTGAAATGATCAAAGATACAAAGGTGTCATCCAAGTCGAGTGGAACGAGCGTTTGTCGTGGATGCCAACGAGGGAAGATGGTCCAAAAACCGTTTCCAAGCAACCGTGACAAACGCTGTTGCGACACGTTTGAGCTTCGCTACTCCGACATCTGCGGCCCCTTAAAAAGAAGTCTCGATCGGCGGCAGCAGATATTTGCTGATGATCGTGGACGAAGCCAGTGGCTGCATGAACGGTTTCTGTTTGCGGACCAGGTCGGAGACTGAAGACTGCATCAAGAACTACATCGTCAAGATCCAGACTCCATTTGGCAAGAAGGTCAAGTTCGTTCGCAATGATGGAGCGCGAGAGTTCGCATCCAACTCGCTCAAGACGTTTTACGAAGAAGAAGCCATTGAGCAGCAAACGACGGTGCCGTACGCACACCAGACAAACGGCACTGAGAAACGGGCCATCCAGACTATCATCACGATCGGGCGCCGTTTGCTGCATCATACCAAGTTGGACAAGTGTTTCTGGGCTGAAGCAGCAATGACGGCCGTCTACGTCAAACATCGTCTGCCATCACCGAGATCCCACAAGAGTCACACCGTTCGAGATCGTGTGTGGCTCAAAGCCAAGCGTCCAACACATACAGGTCTTCGGATGTCAAGCGTACATTCTGACACCGAAGGAGAAGCGACTCAAGTGGGACCCGAAGGCGCGCATTGGAAGTTTCATGTGTTATGAAGAAGTGTCCAATGCGTATCGGGTACTCGACATTGACGCCGGACAAGTGGTGATAAGTCGCTATTGAAGGTCACCGATTCAATCCGAGCTTCAAGCGTAGTTGATACGGGATAGGTTTTACGTCGGTAATTACCTCAGAGTTGATTAGACGCGTAGGATGATCGGACGCGTGTAAATCAGGTTGATTCGATGCACCATGTGATTGGATGCAGTCTAGGGTAGGCAGAGTTAAGACGTATAAATCACGCACTTTTGGATCTCCTTTCAACCCACAAGTGTCGTCACTCCGGTCTTCGGTGTGACCTCCCTCCGTCTCCTTCAAGCCTCTCGTCATTCATTATCCATACCTACCATCAGGATAGGAGCCCAAGCACGATGTTTTCTACCAACGACGCCTCGACCAAGGTTGTCATCGACAAGTTCAACGGCGACAACTTCGCGACATGGAGCCGCTACATGCGTGGAGTATGTCTGACGAAGTCGGTCTGGCACGTCGTGAACCGGGAGACGTCGTCAACGTCCGCCGAGCCACGCACCATGGATGGCTACGTGAAGGGGAGCAACATCGCGTTCGGCTGAATGTTGCTCCACATGGAGGCCGACGACCATCACGTGGTCGACGACTGTGAGGAAGCCTGGACCGCGTGGACGCGTGTCAAGACACTGCACGACGGGTCGCAGAAGCCTGGGCGCATCCACTGGAAGCGCCAGCTGCTCAGCATGGAGATGGCGGAAGGCGGAAATGTGTTGCACCACTGCAACGAGGTCGTCAACATCAGCGCGAAGCTCAGCAGTATCGGCGCCAAGATGGAGGATGAAGACGTCGGGATTTGCTTGCTGCGCAGTCTGCTCAAGCGCTACAAGAGCGTCTTGCTGAACTTGGAGATCAGCAGCGCGGAACTGCGATCGCGCGACGTCGTGAGAGTGCTGACGAATGAACACATCAAGCGTCAAGGAAACAAGACGGCATCGGTGAAGACTGAAGACGCTACGAAGGCGTTCAGTGCCGAGTGTGAACCTCGTCAATGAACGCACTGCGGAAATCGGGGCACACGGCGGAGCGGTGCTGGACCAAGCAGAAAGACGAGAACCAACGCGCTCGACGCAGCGGCAACAATCGTGGACGCGGAGCCAGCAATGTCCAGTAAAGGGACAACAACAACAACTACCGTGATGATTTGGACCGAGTGGCGTGTGCAGTCTCGCTCAGGTGTGGACTTTCGACCGGTCAGAATTTGACAGGGATGTGGGCAGTCGACATTCGTGCGACGCACCACATCGGCAGCGACAAGACCAAGTTTTCAAGTCTCAACGAGCGGGATGAAGTCGAACTGTCGGTGTCTGACGGAAGCAAAGCTGCTATCAAGGGCGTCAAAACCATCATAGAGCAAGGGCCCGGACAACTGGCAACGAGCGCGAGATCGAGATCAACGACGTGCTGTTCGTGCGAAACATGGGCACGAGCCTGTTGTCGGTACCGCAGATCAACGAGAGCGGTGAATGTCAAGTCGTTCTCGAAGGCTCTACGATGCACGTGTCGCGCAAGAACTCGACGCAAGTGGTGGCCACCGCTTATCTCGTCGATGAACTTTACTGGCTTCGGTTTTCACATCGATCGGCGAACGCGGCAACGAATGACCAAGTCATCGATCTCCACGCGCGGACGGGTCATGCACCACTTGACGTTCTTTGCAAGATGGTGGACACTGAAATGATCAAAGATACAAAGGTGTCATCCAAGTCGAGTGGAACGAGCGTTTGTCGTGGATGCCAACGAGGGAAGATGGTCCAAAAACCGTTTCCAAGCAACCGTGACAAACGCTGTTGCGACACGTTTGAGCTTCGCTACTCCGACATCTGCGGCCCCTTAAAAAGAAGTCTCGATCGGCGGCAGCAGATATTTGCTGATGATCGTGGACGAAGCCAGTGGCTGCATGAACGGTTTCTGTTTGCGGACCAGGTCGGAGACTGAAGACTGCATCAAGAACTACATCGTCAAGATCCAGACTCCATTTGGCAAGAAGGTCAAGTTCGTTCGCAATGATGGAGCGCGAGAGTTCGCATCCAACTCGCTCAAGACGTTTTACGAAGAAGAAGCCATTGAGCAGCAAACGACGGTGCCGTACGCACACCAGACAAACGGCACTGAGAAACGTGCCATCCGGACTATCATCACGATCGGGCGCCGTTTGCTGCATCATACCAAGTTGGACAAGTGTTTCTGGGCTGAAGCAGCAATGACGGCCGTCTACGTCAAACATCGTCTGCCATCACCGAGATCCCACAAGAGTCACACCGTTCGAGATCGTGTGTGGCTCAAAGCCAAGCGTCCAACACATACAGGTCTTCGGATGCCAAGCGTACATTCTGACACCGAAGGAGAAGCGACTCAAGTGGGACCCGAAGGCGCGCATTGGAAGTTTCATGTGTTATGAAGAAGTGTCCAATGCGTATCGGGTACTCGACATTGACGCCGGACAAGTGGTGATAAGTCGCTATTGAAGGTCACCGATTCAATCCGAGCTTCAAGCGTAGTTGATACGGGATAGGTTTTACGTCGGTAATTACCTCAGAGTTGATTAGACGCGTAGGATGATCGGACGCGTGTAAATCAGGTTGATTCGATGCACCATGTGATTGGATGCAGTCTAGGGTAGGCAGAGTTAAGACGTATAAATCACGCACTTTTGGATCTCCTTTCAACCCACAAGTGTCTTCACTCCGGTCTTCGGTGTGACCTCTCTCCGTCTCCTTCAAGCGTCTCGTCATTCATTATCCATACCTACCATCAGGATAGGAGCCCAAGCACGATGTTTTCTACCAACGACGCCTCGACCAAGGTTGTCATCGACAAGTTCAACGGCGACAACTTCGCGACATGGAGACGCTACATGCGTGGAGTATGTCTGACGAAGTCGGTCTGGCACGTCGTGAACCGGGAGACGTCGTCAACGTCCGCCGAGCCACGCACCATGGATGGCTACGTGAAGGGGAGCAACATCGCGTTCGGCTGAATGTTGCTCCACATGGAGGCCGACGACCATCACGTGGTCGACGACTGTGAGGAAGCCTGGACCGCGTGGACGCGTGTCAAGACACTGCACGGCGGGTCGCAGAAGCCTGGGCGCATCTACTTGAAGCGCCAGCTGTTCAGCATGGAGATGGCGGAAGGCGGAAATGTGTTGCACCACTGCAACGAGGTCGTCAACATCAGCGCGAAGCTCAGCAGTATCGGCGCCAAGATGGAGGATGAAGACGTCGGGATGGGATTTGCTTGCTGCGCAGTCTGATCAAGCGCTACAAGAGCGTCTTGCTGAGCTTGGAGATGAGCAGCGCGGAACTGCGATCGCGCGACGTCGTGAGAGTGCTGACGAATGAACACATCAAGCGTCAAGGAAACAAGACGGCATCGGTGAAGACTGAAGACGCTACGAAGGCGTTCAGTGCCGAGTGGGAACCTCGTCAATGCACGCACTGCGGAAATCGGGGCACACGGCGGAGCGGTGCTGGACCAAGCAGATAGACGAGAACCAACGCGCTCGACGCAGCGGCAACAATCGTGGACGCGGAGCCAGCAATGTCCAGTAAAGGGACAACAACAACAACTACCGTGATGATTTGGACCGAGTGGCGTGTGCAGTCTCGCTCAGGTGTGGACTTTCGACCGGTCAGAATTTGACAGGGATGTGGGCAGTCGACATTCGTGCGACGCACCACATCGGCAGCGACAAGACCAAGTTTTCAAGTCTCAACGAGCGGGATGAAGTCGAACTGTCGGTGTCTGACGGAAGCAAAGCTGCTATCAAGGGCGTCAAAACCATCATAGAGCAAGGGCCCGGACAACTGGCAACGAGCGCGAGATCGAGATCAACGACGTGCTGTTCGTGCGAAACATGGGCACGAGCCTGTTGTCGGTACCGCAGATCAACGAGAGCGGTGAATGTCAAGTCGTTCTCGAAGGCTCTACGATGCACGTGTCGCGCAAGAACTCGACGCAAGTGGTGGCCACCGCTTATCTCGTCGATGAACTTTACTGGCTTCGGTTTTCACATCGATCGGCGAACGCGGCAACGAATGACCAAGTCATCGATCTCCACGCGCGGACGGGTCATGCACCACTTGACGTTCTTTGCAAGATGGTGGACACTGAAATGATCAAAGATACAAAGGTGTCATCCAAGTCGAGTGGAACGAGCGTTTGTCGTGGATGCCAACGAGGGAAGATGGTCCAAAAACCGTTTCCAAGCAACCGTGACAAACGCTGTTGCGACACGTTTGAGCTTCGCTACTCCGACATCTGCGGCCCCTTAAAAAGAAGTCTCGATCGGCGGCAGCAGATATTTGCTGATGATCGTGGACGAAGCCAGTGGCTGCATGAACGGTTTCTGTTTGCGGACCAGGTCGGAGACTGAAGACTGCATCAAGAACTACATCGTCAAGATCCAGACTCCATTTGGCAAGAAGGTCAAGTTCGTTCGCAATGATGGAGCGCGAGAGTTCGCATCCAACTCGCTCAAGACGTTTTACGAAGAAGAAGCCATTGAGCAGCAAACGACGGTGCCGTACGCACACCAGACAAACGGCACTGAGAAACGGGCCATCCAGACTATCATCACGATCGGGCGCCGTTTGCTGCATCATACCAAGTTGGACAAGTGTTTCTGGGCTGAAGCAGCAATGACGGCCGTCTACGTCAAACATCGTCTGCCATCACCGAGATCCCACAAGAGTCACACCGTTCGAGATCGTGTGTGGCTCAAAGCCAAGCGTCCAACACATACAGGTCTTCGGATGTCAAGCGTACATTCTGACACCGAAGGAGAAGCGACTCAAGTGGGACCCGAAGGCGCGCATTGGAAGTTTCATGTGTTATGAAGAAGTGTCCAATGCGTATCGGGTACTCGACATTGACGCCGGACAAGTGGTGATAAGTCGCTATTGAAGGTCACCGATTCAATCCGAGCTTCAAGCGTAGTTGATACGGGATAGGTTTTACGTCGGTAATTACCTCAGAGTTGATTAGACGCGTAGGATGATCGGACGCGTGTAAATCAGGTTGATTCGATGCACCATGTGATTGGATGCAGTCTAGGGTAGGCAGAGTTAAGACGTATAAATCACGCACTTTTGGATCTCCTTTCAACCCACAAGTGTCGTCACTCCGGTCTTCGGTGTGACCTCCCTCTGTCTCCTTCAAGCCTCTCGTCATTCATTATCCATGCCTACCATCAGGATAGGAGCCCAAGCACGATGTTTTCTACCAACGACGCCTCGACCAAGGTTGTCATCGACAAGTTCAACGGCGACAACTTCGCGACATGGAGCCACTACATGCGTGGAGTATGTCTGACGAAGTCGGTCTGGCACGTCGTGAACCGGGAGACGTCGTCAACGTCCGCCGAGCCACGCACCATGGATGGCTACGTGAAGGGGAGCAACATCGCGTTCGGCTGAATGTTGCTCCACATGGAGGCCGACGACCATCACGTGGTCGACGACTGTGAGGAAGCCTGGACCGCGTGGACGCGTGTCAAGACACTGCACGACGGGTCGCAGAAGCCTGGGCGCATCCACTGGAAGCGCCAGCTTCTCAGCATGGAGATGGCGGAAGGCGGAAATGTGTTGCACCACTGCAACGAGGTCGTCAACATCAGCGCGAAGCTCAGCAGTATCGGCGCCAAGATGGAGGATGAAGACGTCGGGATTTGCTTGCTGCGCAGTCTGCTCAAGCGCTACAAGAGCGTCTTGCTGAACTTGGAGATCAGCAGCGCGGAACTGCGATCGCGCGACGTCGTGAGAGTGCTGACGAATGAACACATCAAGCGTCAAGGAAACAAGACGGCATCGGTGAAGGCTGAAGACGCTACGAAGGCGTTCAGTGCCGAGTGGGAACCTCGTCAATGAACGCACTGCGGAAATCGGGGCACACGGCGAAGCGGTGCTGGACCAAGCAGATAGACGAGAACCAACGCGCTCGACGCAGCGGCAACAATCGTGGACGCGGAGCCAGCAATGTCCAGTAAAGGGACAACAACAACAACTACCGTGATGATTTGGACCGAGTGGCGTGTGCAGTCTCGCTCAGGTGTGGACTTTCGACCGGTCAGAATTTGACAGGGATGTGGGCAGTCGACATTCGTGCGACGCACCACATCGGCAGCGACAAGACCAAGTTTTCAAGTCTCAACGAGCGGGATGAAGTCGAACTGTCGGTGTCTGACGGAAGCAAAGCTGCTATTAAGGGCGTCAAAACCATCATAGAGCAAGGGCCCGGACAACTGGCAACGAGCGCGAGATCGAGATCAACGACGTGCTGTTCGTGCGAAACATGGGCACGAGCCTGTTGTCGGTACCGCAGATCAACGAGAGCGGTGAATGTCAAGTCGTTCTCGAAGGCTCTACGATGCACGTGTCGCGCAAGAACTCGACGCAAGTGGTGGCCACCGCTTATCTCGTCGATGAACTTTACTGGCTTCGGTTTTCACATCGATCGGCGAACGCGGCAACGAATGACCAAGTCATCGATCTCCACGCGCGGACGGGTCATGCACCACTTGACGTTCTTTGCAAGATGGTGGACACTGAAATGATCAAAGATACAAAGGTGTCATCCAAGTCGAGTGGAACGAGCGTTTGTCGTGGATGCCAACGAGGGAAGATGGTCCAAAAACCGTTTCCAAGCAACCGTGACAAACGCTGTTGCGACACGTTTGAGCTTCGCTACTCCGACATCTGCGGCCCCTTAAAAAGAAGTCTCGATCGGCGGCAGCAGATATTTGCTGATGATCGTGGACGAAGCCAGTGGCTGCATGAACGGTTTCTGTTTGCGGACCAGGTCGGAGACTGAAGACTGCATCAAGAACTACATCGTCAAGATCCAGACTCCATTTGGCAAGAAGGTCAAGTTCGTTCGCAATGATGGAGCGCGAGAGTTCGCATCCAACTCGCTCAAGACGTTTTACGAAGAAGAAGCCATTGAGCAGCAAACGACGGTGCCGTACGCACACCAGACAAACGGCACTGACAAAACGGGCCATCCAGACTATCATCACGATCGGGCGCCGTTTGCTGCATCATACCAAGTTGGACAAGTGTTTCTGGGCTGAAGCAGCAATGACGGCCGTCTACGTCAAACATCGGAGGCCATCACCGAGATCCCACAAGAGTCACACCGTTCGAGATCGTGTGTGGCTCAAAGCCAAGCGTCCAACACATACAGGTCTTCGGATGTCAAGCGTACATTCTGACACCGAAGGCGAAGCGACTCAAGTGGGACCCGAAGGCGCGCATTGGAAGTTTCATGTGTTATGAAGAAGTGTCCAATGCGTATCGGGTACTCGACATTGACGCCGGACAAGTGGTGATAAGTCGCTATTGAAGGTCACCGATTCAATCCGAGCTTCAAGCGTAGTTGATACGGGATAGGTTTTACGTCGGTAATTACCTCAGAGTTGATTAGACGCGTAGGATGATCGGACGCGTGTAAATCAGGTTGATTCGATGCACCATGTGATTGGATGCAGTCTAGGGTAGGCAGAGTTAAGACGTATAAATCACGCACTTTTGGATCTCCTTTCAACCCACAAGTGTCTTCACTCCGGTCTTCGGTGTGACCTCCCTCCGTCTCCTTCAAGCGTCTCGTCATTCATTATCCATGCCTACCATCAGGATAGGAGCCCAAGCACGATGTTTTCTACCAACGACGCCTCGACCAAGGTTGTCATCGACAAGTTCAACGGCGACAACTTCGCGACATGGAGCCACTACATGCGTGGAGTATGTCTGACGAAGTCGGTCTGGCACGTCGTGAACCGGGAGACGTCGTCAACGTCCGCCGAGCCACGCACCATGGATGGCTACGTGAAGGGGAGCAACATCGCGTTCGGCTGAATGTTGCTCCACATGGAGGCCGACGACCATCACGTGGTCGACGACTGTGAGGAAGCCTGGACCGCGTGGACGCGTGTCAAGACACTGCACGACGGGTCGCAGAAGCCTGGGCGCATCCACTGGAAGCGCCAGCTTCTCAGCATGGAGATGGCGGAAGGCGGAAATGTGTTGCACCACTGCAACGAGGTCGTCAACATCAGCGCGAAGCTCAGCAGTATCGGCGCCAAGATGGAGGATGAAGACGTCGGGATTTGCTTGCTGCGCAGTCTGCTCAAGCGCTACAAGAGCGTCTTGCTGAACTTGGAGATCAGCAGCGCGGAACTGCGATCGCGCGACGTCGTGAGAGTGCTGACGAATGAACACATCAAGCGTCAAGGAAACAAGACGGCATCGTTGAAGGCTGAAGACGCTACGAAGGCGTTCAGTGCCGAGTGGGAACCTCGTCAATGAACGCACTGCGGAAATCGGGGCACACGGCGAAGCGGTGCTGGACCAAGCAGATAGACGAGAACCAACGCGCTCGACGCAGCGGCAACAATCGTGGACGCGGAGCCAGCAATGTCCAGTAAAGGGACAACAACAACAACTACCGTGATGATTTGGACCGAGTGGCGTGTGCAGTCTCGCTCAGGTGTGGACTTTCGACCGGTCAGAATTTGACAGGGATGTGGGCAGTCGACATTCGTGCGACGCACCACATCTGCAGCGACAAGACCAAGTTTGCAAGTCTCAACGAGCGGGATGAAGTCGAACTGTCGGTGGCTGACGGAAGCAAAGCTGCTATCAAGGGCGTTGAAACCATCGTGGAGCAAGGGCCCGGCCAACTGGCAACGAGCGCGAGATCGAGATCAACGACGTGCTGTTCGTGCGAAACATGGGCACGAGCCTGTTGTCGGTACCGCAGATCAACGAGAGCGGCAAATTTCAAGTCGTTCTCGAAGGCTCTACGATGCACGTGTCGCGCAAGAACTCGACGCAAGTGGTGGCAACCGCTGATCTCGTCGATGAACTTTACTGGCTTCGGTTTTCACATCGATCGGCGAACGCGGCAACGAATGACCAAGTCATCGATCTCCACGCGCGGACGGGTCATGCACCACTTGATGTTCTTCGCAAGATGGTGGACACTGGCATGATCAAAGATACAAAGGTGCCATCCAAGTCGAGTGGAACGAGCGTTTGTCGTGGATGCCAACGAGGGAAGATGGTCCAAAAACCGTTTCCAAGCAACCGTGACAAACGCTGTTGCGACACGTTTGAGCTTCGCTACTCCGACATCTGCGGCCCCTTAAAAAGAAGTCTCGATCGGCGGCAGCAGATATTTGCTGATGATCGTGGACGAAGCCAGTGGCTGCATGAACGGTTTCTGTTTGCGGACCAGGTCGGAGACGGAAGACTGCATCAAGAACTACATCGTCAAGATCCAGACTCCATTTGGCAAGAAGGTCAAGTTCGTTCGCAATGATGGAGCGCGAGAGTTCGCATCCAACTCGCTCAAGACGTTTTACGAAGAAGAAGCCATTGAGCAGCAAACGACGGTGCCGTACGCACACCAGACAAACGGCACTGAGAAAACGGGCCATCCAGACTATCATCACGATCGGGCGCCGTTTGCTGCATCATACCAAGTTGGACAAGTGTTTCTGGGCTGAAGCAGCAATGACGGCCGTCTACGTCAAACATCGTCTGCCATCACCGAGATCCCACAAGAGTCACACCGTTCGAGATCGTGTGTGGCTCAAAGCCAAGCGTCCAACACATACAGGTCTTCGGATGTCAAGCGTACATTCTGACACCGAAGGAGAAGCGACTCAAGTGGGACCCGAAGGCGCGCATTGGAAGTTTCATGTGTTATGAAGAAGTGTCCAATGCGTATCGGGTACTCGACATTGACGCCGGACAAGTGGTGATAAGTCTCTATTGAAGGTCACCGATTCAATCCGAGCTTCAAGCGTAGTTGATACGGGATAGGTTTTACGTCGGTAATTACCTCAGAGTTGATTAGACGCGTAGGATGATTGGACGCGTGTAAATCAGGTTGATTCGATGCACCATGTAATTGGATGCACCATGTTTGGATGCGGTATAGGTTAGGCATAGTTAAGACGTATAAATCGAGCACTTTTGCATCTCCTTTCAACCCACAAGTGTCGTCACTCCGGTCTTCGGTGGGGCCTCCCTCCGTCTCCTTCAAGCCTCTCGTCATTCATTATCCATTCCTACCATCAGGATAGGAGCCCAAGCACGATGTTTTCTACCAACGACGCCTCGACCAAGGTTGTCATCGACAAGTTCAACGGCGACAACTTCGCGACATGGAGCCGCTGCATGCGTGGTGTGTGTCTGACGAAGTCGGTCTGGCACGTCGTGAACCGGGAGACGTCGTCAACGTCCGCCGAGCCACGCACCATGGATGACTACGTGAAGGGGAGCAACATCGCGTTCGGCTGAATGTTGCTCCACATGGAGGCCGACGACCATCACGTGGTCGACGACTGTGAGGAAGCCTGGACCGCGTGGACGCGTGTCAAGACACTGCACGGCGGGTCGCAGAAGGCTGAGCGCATCTACTTGAAGCGCCAGCTTCTCAGCATGGAGATGGCGGAAGGCGGAAATGTGTTGCACCACTGCAACGAGGTCGTCAACATCAGCGCGAAGCTCAGCAGTATCGGCGCCAAGATGGAGGATGAAGACGTCGGGATTTGCTTGCTGCGCAGTCTGCTCAAGCGCTACAAGAGCGTCTTGCTGAGCTTGGAGATGAGCAGCGCGGAACTGCGATCGCGCGACGTCGTGAGAGTGCTGACGAATGAACACATCAAGCGTCAAGGAAACAAGACGGCATCGTTGAAGGCTGAAGACGCTACGAAGGCGTTCAGTGCCGAGTGTGAACCTCGTCAATGAACGCACTGCGGAAATCGGGGCACACGGCGAAGCGGTGCTGGAACAAGCAGATAGACGAGAACCAACGCGCTCGACGCAGCGGCAACAATCGTGGACGCGGAGCCAGCAATGTCCAGTAAAGGGACAACAACAACAACTACCGTGATGATTTGGACCGAGTGGCGTGTGCAGTCTCGCTCAGGTGTGGACTTTCGACCGGTCAGAATTTGACAGGGATGTGGGCAGTCGACATTCGTGCGACGCACCACATCTGCAGCGACAAGACCAAGTTTGCAAGTCTCAACGAGCGGGATGAAGTCGAACTGTCGGTGGCTGACGGAAGCAAAGCTGCTATCAAGGGCGTTGAAACCATCGTAGAGCAAGGGCCCGGTCAACTGGCAACGAGCGCGAGATCGAGATCAACGACGTGCTGTTCGTGCGAAACATGGGCACGAGCCTGTTATCGGTACCGCAGATCAACGAGAGCGGCAAATTTCAAGTCGTTCTCGAAGGCTCTACGATGCACGTGTCGCGCAAGAACTCGACGCAAGTGGTGGCCACCGCTTATCTCGTCGATGAACTTTACTGGCTTCGGTTTTCACATCGATCGGCGAACGCGGCAACGAATGACCAAGTCATCGATCTCCACGCGCGGACGGGTCATGCACCACTTGATGTTCTTCGCAAGATGGTGGACACTGGCATGATCAAAGATACAAAGGTGCCATCCAAGTTGAGTGGATCAAGCGTTTGTCGTGGATGCCAACGAGGGAAGATGGTCCAAAAACCGTTTCCAAGCAACCGTGACAAACGCTGTTGCGACACGTTTGAGCTTCGCTACTCCGACATCTGCGGCCCCTTAAAAAGAAGTCTCGATCGCCGGCAGCAGATATTTGCTGATGATCGTGGACGAAGCCAGTGGCTGCATGAACGGTTTCTGTTTGCGGACCAGGTCGGAGACGGAAGACTGCATCAAGAACTACATCGTCAAGATCCAGACTCCATTTGGCAAGAAGGTCAAGTTCGTTCGCAATGATGGAGCGCGAGAGTTCGCATCCAACTCGCTCAAGACGTTTTACGAAGAAGAAGCCATTGAGCAGCAAACGACGGTGCCGTACGCACACCAGACAAACGGCACTGACAAAACGGGCCATCCAGACTATCATCACGATCGGGCGCCGTTTGCTGCATCATACCAAGTTGGACAAGTGTTTCTGGGCTGAAGCAGCAATGACGGCCGTCTACGTCAAACATCGTCTGCCATCACCGAGATCCCACAAGAGTCACACCGTTCGAGATCGTGTGTGGCTCAAAGCCAAGCGTCCAACACATACAGGTCTTCGAATGCCAAGCGTACATTCTGACATCGAAGGAGAAGCGTCTCAAGTGGGACCCGAAGGCGCGCATTGGAAGTTTCATGTGTTATGAAGAAGTGTCCAATGCGTATCGGGTACTCGACATTGACGCCGGACAAGTGGTGATAAGTCGCTATTGAAGGTCACCGATTCAATCCGAGCTTCAAGCGTAGTTGATACGGGATAGGTTTTACGTCGGTAATTACCTCAGAGTTGATTAGACGCGTAGGATGATCGGACGCGTGTAAATCAGGTTGATTCGATGCACCATGTGATTGGATGCAGTCTAGGTTAGGCATAGTTAAGACTTATAGATCGAGCACTTTTGCATCTCCTTTCAACCCACAAGTGTCGTCACTCCGGTCTTCGGTGTGACCTCCCTCCGTCTCCTTCAAGCCTCTCGTCATTCAAGATCCATACATTTTATCAGGATAGGAGCCCAAATACGATGTTATCTGCCAACGAAGCCTCGACCAAGGTTGTCATCGACAAGTTCAACGGCGACAACTTCGCGACATGGAGCCGCTGCATGCGTGGCGTGTGTCTGACGAAGTCGGTCTGGCACGTCGTGAACCGGGAGACGTCGTCAACGTCCGACGAGCCACGCACCATGGATGACTACGTGAAGGCGAGCAACATCGCGTTCGGCTGAATGTTGCTCCACATGGAGGCCGACGACCATCACGTGGTCGACGACTGTGAGGAAGCCTGGACCGCGTGGACGCGTGTCAAGACACTGCACGACGGGTCGCAGAAGCCTGGGCGCATCCACTGGAAGCGCCAGCTGCTCAGCATGGAGATGGCGGAAGGCGGAAATGTGTTGCACCACTGCAACGAGGTCGTCAACATCAGCGCGAAGCTCAGCAGTATCGGCGCCAAGATGGAGGATGAAGACGTCGGGATTTGCTTGCTGCGCAGTCTGCTCAAGCGCTACAAGAGCGTCTTGCTGAGCTTGGAGATGAGCAGCGCGGAACTGCGATCGCGCGACGTCGTGAGAGTGCTGACGAATGAACACATCAAGCGTTAAGGAAACAAGACGGCATCGGTGAAGACTGAAGACGCTACGAAGGCGTTCAGTGCCGAGTGGGAACCTCGTCAATGAATGCGCTGCGGAAATCGGGGCACACGGCGAAGCGGTGCTGGAACAAGCAGATAGACGAGAACCAAAGCGCTCGACGCGGCGGCAATAATCGTGGACGCGGAGCCAACAATGTTTAGCAAAGGGAAAACAACAACAACTACCGTGAAGACTTTGACCGAGTGGCATTTGCAGTCTCGCTCAGGTGTGGACTTTCGACCGGTCAGAATTTGACAGGGATGTGGGCAGTCAACATTCGTGCGACGCACCACATCTGCAGCGACAGGAACAAGTTTGCAAGTGTCAACGAGCGGGATGAAGTCGAACTGTCGGTGTCTGACGGAAGCAAAGCTGCTATCAAGGGCGTTGAAACCATCGTGGAGCAAGGGCCCGGCCAACTGGCAACGAGCGCGAGATCGAGATCAACGACGTGCTGTTCGTGCGAAACATGAGCACGAGCCTGTTATCAGTACCGCAGATCAACGAGAGCGGTGAATTTGAAGTCGTTCTCGAAGGCTCTACGATGCACGTGTCGCGCAAGAACTCGACGCAAGTGGTGGCAACCGCTGATCTCGTCGATGAACTTTACTGGCTTCGGTTTTCACATCGATCGGCGAACGCGGCAACGAATGACCAAGTCATCGATCTCCACGCGCGGACGGGTCATGCACCACTTGATGTTCTTCGCAAGATGGTGGACACTGGCATGATCAAAGATACAAAGGTGCCATCCAAGTTGAGTGGATCAAGCGTTTGTCGTGGATGCCAACGAGGGAAGATGGTCCAAAAACCGTTTCCAAGCAACCGTGACAAACGCTGTTGCGACACGTTTGAGCTTCGCTACTCCGACATCTGCGGCCGCTTAAAAAGAAGTCTCGATCGGCGGCAGCAGATATTTGCTGTTAATCGTGGACGAAGCCAGTGGCTGCATGAACGGTTTCTGTTTGCGGACCAGGTCGGAGACTGAAGACTGCATCAAGAACTACATCGTCAAGATCCAGACTCCATTTGGCAAGAAGGTCAAGTTCGTTCGCAATGATGGAGCGCGAGAGTTCGCATCCAACTCGCTCAAGACGTTTTACGAAGAAGAAGCCATTGAGCAGCAAACGACGGTGCCGTACGCACACCAGACAAACGGCACTGAGAAACGTGCCTTCCGGACTATCATCACGATCGGGCGCCGTTTGCTTCATCATGCCAAGTTGGACAAGTGTTTCTGGGCTGAAGCAGCAATGACGGTCGTCTACGTCAAACATCGTCTGCCATCACCGAGATCCCACAACTGTCACCCCGTTCGAGATCGTGTGCAAGTCGAAGCCAAGCGTCAAACACATACAGGTCTTCGAATGCCAAGCGTACATTCTGACACCGAAGGAGAAGCGTCTCAAGTGGGACCCGAAGGCGCGCATTGGAAGTTTCATGTGTTATGAAGAAGTGTCCAATGCGTATCGGGTACTCGACATTGACGCCGGACAAGTGGTGATAAGTCGCTATTGAAGGTCACCGATTCAATCCGAGCTTCAAGCGTAGTTGATACGGGATAGGTTTTACGTCGGTAATTACCTCAGAGTTGATTAGACGCGTAGGATGATCGGACGCGTGTAAATCAGGTTGATTCGATGCACCATGTGATTGGATGCACCATGTAATTGGATGCGGTATAGGTTAGGCATAGTTAAGATTTATAGATCGAGCACTTTTGCATCTCCTTTCAACCCACAAGTGTCGTCACTCCGGTCTTCGGTGTGACCTCCCTCCGTCTCATTCAAGCCTCTCGTCATTCATTATCCATACCTACCATCAGGATAGGAGCCCAAGCACGATGTTTTCTACCAACGACGCCTCGACCAAGGTTGTCATCGACAAGTTCAACGGCGACAACTTCGCGACATGGAGACGCTGCATGCGTGGAGTATGTCTGACGAAGTTGTTCTGGCACGTCGTGAACCGGGAGACGTCGTCAACGTCCGCCGAGCCACGCACCATGGATGACTACGTGAAGGCGAGCAACATCGCGTTCGGCTGAATGTTGCTCCACATGGAGGCCGACGACCATCACGTGGTCGACGACTGTGAGGAAGCCTGGACCGCGTGGACGCGTGTCAAGACACTGCACGACGGGTCGCAGAAGCCTGGGCACATCCACTGGAAGCGCCAGCTTCTCAGCATGGAGATGGCGGAAGGCGGAAATGTGTTGCACCACTGCAACGAGGTCGTCAACATCAGCGCGAAGCTCAGCAGTATCGGCGCCAAGATGGAGGATGAAGACGTCGGGATTTGCTTGCTGCGCAGTCTGCTCAAGCGCTACAAGAGCGTCTTGCTGAGCTTGGAGATGAGCAGCGCGGAACTGCGATCGCGCGACGTCGTGAGAGTGCTGACGAATGAACACATCAAGCGTCAAGGAAACAAGACGGCATCGGTGAAGACTGAAGACGCTACGAAGGCGTTCAGTGCCGAGTGGGAACCTCGTCAATGAATGCGCTGCGGGATATTGGGGCACACGGCGAAGCGGTGCTGGAACAAGCAGATAGACGAGAACCAAAGCGCTCGACGCAGCGGCAACAATCGTGGACGCGGAGCCAGCAATGTCCAGTAAAGGGACAACAACAACAACTACCGTGATGATTTGGACCGAGTGGCGTGTGCAGTCTCGCTCAGGTGTGGACTTTCGACCGGTAAGAATTTGACAGGGATGTGGGCAGTCGACATTCGTGCGACGCACCACATCTGCAGCGACAAGACCAAGTTTGCAAGTCTCAACGAGCGGGATGAAGTCGAACTGTCGGTGTCTGACGGAAGCAAAGCTGCTATCAAGGGCGTTGAAACCATCGTTGAGCAAGGGCCCGGCCAACTGGCAACGAGCGCGAGATAGAGATCAACGACGTGCTGTTCGTGCGAAACATGGGCACGAGCCTGTTATCAGTACCGCAGATCAACGAGAGCGGTGAATTTCAAGTCGTTCTCGAAGGCTCTACGATGCACGTGTCGCGCAAGAACTCGACGCAAGTGGTGGCAACCGCTTATCTCGTCGATGAACTTTACTGGCTTCGGTTTTCACATCGATCGGCGAACGCGGCAACGAATGACCAAGTCATCGATCTCCACGCGCGGACGGGTCATGCACCACTTGATGTTCTTCGCAAGATGGTGGACACTGGCATGATCAAAGATACAAAGGTGCCATCCAAGTTGAGTGGATCAAGCGTTTGTCGTGGATGCCAACGAGGGAAGATGGTCCAAAAACCGTTTCCAAGCAACCGTGACAAACGCTGTTGCGACACGTTTGAGCTTCGCTACTCCGACATCTGCGGCCCCTTAAAAAGAAGTCTCGATCGCCGGCAGCAGATATTTGCTGATGATCGTGGACGAAGCCAGTGGCTGCATGAACGGTTTCTGTTTGCGGACCAGGTCGGAGACGGAAGACTGCATCAAGAACTACATCGTCAAGATCCAGACTCCATTTGGCAAGAAGGTCAAGTTCGTTTGCAATGATGGAGCGCGAGAGTTCGCATCCAACTCGCTCAAGACGTTTTACGAAGAAGAAGCCATTGAGCCGCAAACGACGGTGCCGTACGCACACCAGACAAACGGCACTGACAAAACGGGCCTTCCGGACTATCATCACGATCGGGCGCCGTTTGCTACATCATACCAAGTTGGACAAGTGTTTCTGGGCTGAAGCAGCAATGACGGCCGTCTACGTCAAACATCGTCTGCCATCACCGAGATCCCACAAGAGTCACACCGTTCGAGATCGTGTGTGGCTCAAAGCCAAGCGTCCAACACATACAGGTCTTCGAATGCCAAGCGTACATTCTGACATCGAAGGAGAAGCGTCTCAAGTGGGACCCGAAGGCGCGCATTGGAAGTTTCATGTGTTATGAAGAAGTGTCCAATGCGTATCGGGTACTCGACATTGACGCCGGACAAGTGGTGATAAGTCGCTATTGAAGGTCACCGATTCAATCCGAGCTTCAAGCGTAGTTGATACGGGATAGGTTTTACGTCATTAATTACCTCAGAGTTGATTAGACGCGTAGGATGATCGGACGCGTGTGATTCAGGTTGATTCGATGCACCATGTGATTGGATGCACCATGTAATTGGATGCGGTATAGGTTAGGCATAGTTAAGACTTATAAATCAAGCACTTTTGGATCTCCTTTCAACCCACAAGTGTCTTCACTCCGGTCTTCGGTGTGACCTCCCTCTGTCTCCTTCAAGCGTCTCGTCGTTCAAGACCTAACTCTTCCATCAGGATATGAGCCCAAGCACGATGTTATCTGCCAACGATGCCTCGACCAAGATTGTCATCGACGCAAGGACGGGCTCCGTTTCCTGGACTTTGGGCACCTGGACTTATCTCGGTGCGACACATTGAGGGATTATACGCCAGAACTCCGTAGTATAATGTCATGATTCCCGTAAATCGCACATCGTTTTCCATGACTAGATGGTTTCGGGACATGGGTACTCGTTATCTGGACCTTAAGTCCATTTATCGGCATGCTCTGTGGGAGGCCGCACATACTCTCCTGATCTCTCCGTCTCAACGAAGATTTGACCGGTTCATGCAAACGTTTTAGCGTCAACCAAAACAACGCCGATCTTGCTATGAGCGCGTTGGAAGAATTTCTTAAAGACAATTCTCTGCGGCATGATCGCTATTTACTGCAATCTGGAGAATATGCTCGATCCCTTGTTCCTGCATTATCCGCGCCCCATAAAGAGCGGGTTCGGTATCCAGGGTTATAACATTCCGACGAGCCACTCGACTTGGTAGAGGCGTTGTAAATGGCGGACCAAGAATACCCTTGGCGTAACAAGTTTTGCAAAGCGTATTAGGACCACCCGGGATTGCATCTTACTCGTCTACAGAGCAAGTTCAAGCCTTCTTTATCATCTGAGTTCAAGGTCGGAGCTCGAGTTTGATCGTCTTTCGTAATTGTGTATTGTTTTCATCGTATTCATTAGTATATCATTCTCTTAACTTCCACAACTTCGGATCTTCCTCGATCCACATAATTCAGTAAGATACTTCATTTGACCGTATCCATACTCACCCACGTATCTCCATCCATCAGCATGTACTACCTCCTAGTACACCTTGCCACCCCATTCATTCGCATATGCTGCCTCCCAGCATATCTGCACAGACCTTTAAATTTCGTCCGACTTGAATTCGTATAACTGCATCACTTTGAAACGGTTTCGAATTACTCGGCTCCTCTCAAACTCTTGCAAGATAGATCCACAACTCAGATCGGCCTCCATCACTTGGCTCAGATCGTGATTTTCCTTCCATCTCACCAGAAACTTTCGATATACTCGCCCATAACGGTTTTCCCGACCAGATTACACGTCCAATATTTCTTCCACTTCAAATATCCCCTTCTCATAATCGCTTTCCCAACTATCATCTGGTAACAGAGCTTCATCAAAATTCAAGCGATCGGCTTTACCCAACGTAAGCTGGTCTTTCGGCCGCTCAAGGAACGTCTATAATATCTTCAGCTGTGATAGATGTATAATCGAAAACAGTCGATATGGGGTTCCAGCGATCTCCAATTTCACCGCGTGATCTCCACATATATCCGCCACTCGGAATGGACCATGCCACATATGTGCCAATTTCTTCGCATATTCTTCCTTGACTTGATTCAAGTATAGCCAAACTTGTGTCCCCACTTCGATCTCATGTTGCTCCAGGTCTTCATTGTGTCGATCTGCCCTTTCCTAGACCGCGGCTCGTAAGTGATCGTTCACCGCAGATCGAGCTCGCTGGTATTGTCTTTGGATGTTGTATCTCCACCTTTTTGTATCGCGATCTCTTGTTTTGCATTCCCCACCGACAACGTAGCTTACACGTCGATCTCGGATACCACCCATGAATCAAATACAATGGGGTATCCCCTCAGTTCCCATCTTGCACGGTATCAATCGGAAAGATTGCTTGTTCAGCATAAACATCCCATTCTCGTTGGTCGACATCGGCAACGTACATCTTAAGCAACCGCGTTCAAGTTTGCACCATTTGTTCGACCTTTTAAATTTGCTTGTGGTCGGTAGGCCATAGTTGCACGCTGTTTTTGTCCTACGATTTGGCTGAAAGCCTGGAAGAAGTCGGACATAAATTCCGACGCTTAATCATGCTTGATACCCTTGCTAGCTCCGAAGCGTCGGAGCACACATTGTTCGTAATTTTCTGCAATCGTTTGTGCGGTCCGTGACGAGCTAGCCTTTCGCGATCACATACCCGGAGAAGAGATCTACCCAAATGAGTATCTCAGTATTCCTCCTTAAGCGACTTCGGCAAAGACGGTATATGATACATTGCAATAACCTGAATGGGTAGGTTTCTTGCAACTTACCCGGCGATCTACCATGAAACATCGGACATTCATTTCCAGTCTCACAATCTGTGCCTTCGCCCACATTTCGTTGCACACTCCGATAAAGCCCTTTACAATGATATCATTATCTGATCCTCTGATACGTTCTATTAATACCCTGATGGCCTCCTTCCAGACTATCGTGAGTATGATGCAAAAATCTTGTTGCAACGTCTCTGAGAACACCAGGCGTATCAAACCGTCGCTATCTCTTGATTCTATTTTCCCCACGAGGCAGATAAAAAGCAGATCGCTCTCGTCGATATCGTACTCTGGTGCCTGTTTCGCGCACACCTTCACTTCTCTCGCATCCAGGCTAGATACATCTCCATTTGGCTATTTCTTAAAATTGACAATCCGACGCTCCTCATCTTAAGCTTGGTCAATTCGACGAATCTTAATCCTCTGCACCATCTTCTCCTGTATCACTTCGGGCTGATGACGTCTTATCCCGGCTGATCTTGTAATAGATGTCATTTGAGCAAGCTGGCTTGTCTGCTTGGGTTTCACAATTCATCTAGTCGGTTCAGATTACTCAGATCTCGCCGACCTTCTATACCTACATCAGTTTTATCTTTTTCGTTTTGCGATGATGTGCTTAATAGTCGATTTGCACTTTGGGTTCATTCTTGCTTCTAATGTAAAAACTCATGAACCGGCCAAGATCGCAATTTATCCAACGCTATATGTCTCACAAGTTGCAGGCCCGGTGCTTTGCACTTGATCTCACTGCGCATCTATCGGATCACCACTTTGAAGTTTTCGCAAAAAAATTTCTCGCTTCCTGTCCAGATCTGCGAGCAACGTTAAGCATAATAGCATGCCATTATACTCCGCTTTGTTCACGGTCGAATCGAGAGCACATCTGGATTCTGCCGCCACGATGACCCACTCGGGCAACCTCCACATCACGGCACTTTATAAACCTCCTTTCCTTTTTATCCTCGCCGATCAATCGATATTGGCCACTAGCAGGTCCTCATCCGCTTCCACCGTGGGAGGTGGCATTAAAATCTTGCGTCTGCAGTCCATTTGCGGGGAGATTGCGATCAGCATCACTTCCACCTCTTCTCTCGGAGTGATAATCGCTGCTAACCTACCCAAGATCTCTTCCTCTCTTTTTTCGCATTTCTTCACCTCCATAGTCCAGTTTGACAGCAAAGCATCTCACCGCACTAATCTCCCGTTCAGCCCTCGAGCTTGCATAAACCACGCTAACGTGGAACGTCGGGTCAGCACAGTGATCTCCCGTGAGACTAGTGGAGTGTATCATACATCCAAACACGAAGAAACGCCAGCACTTATTTTTCCACCGCCCCGTAGTTAAGCCCATTGGGCTTTAGAGTGCGGCTAATGAATGCCACTGGATGATACATCCTTCATACGCCTGAATCAGGGCCGCTGAGACAGCCCACTTACTAGCGTAGACCAAGACCACGGAAGGTCGATCAGGGTCGATATTTTTGAGCATGGGGGCTGTAGCTATCTTGGCGTTCAGCATAGTGAAAGCTCACCTTGGCTTCCTTTCGTCGATCCTCGTTCGACCATTCGTCTCCTGCTACGAGTTAAGATCGGCCGATCTCGAAAATATCTGATAATCTCAGCTCCTACAAGACAGCAGCGTACACCGCAAAATTTTTAATGAAGCGGCGGTTGTAATTCAAGCTCCCGAGAAAAGATTGCATAGCTCGCAGCGTGCTAGGGAACGGGATGTTGACCAACGACTCCAAGTTCTTTAGTAGATCCTCTAGACCGTCCATTGACACTCGATGTCTCATTTAACCGATCTTTCGGCACCCCCAAAAACTCTTCGTAAGACTGATGAACAGATTTCACTTATCGCAAGCTTCCAACAGTCGTTCTACCTTTGCGTACAAAGACTCCCATGACGTGGCTGGTATGAGGATATCGTCAATATAAGATCGTCGATCTGTCTCAGGTTCTCCATAGTTGAATACATCGATCGGACCGTCCGAATCTGAACGTTGGCCGATCTTGATATACCCTTAATTCGCATTGTCAACAAGACGTTTGTAGATCTATGGCGCATTCTTAAGTCCGAAAGGCATTTGTAGCCACTAAAAAGGCCAAAAGGCGTGACAAATGCTGAGATCAGTTTCGCGCGCTCAGTCATTTCCACGACCCAAAATAAACTGGCCATTTCTAACGAGCCGTGATATAAAGCCTTATTCAAATCTATTAACAGATCGCTGATCATAGGCATGCGGTAAATTATCAGTCGCGTCAGCTGATTCACTCTTCGATAATCAATACAAAAGCGACTATTATATTAATTCTTCTTGATGATCACCACTATCGGAGACGCCCAAGGCGACGTGAATGGCTGAATAGTCTTGGCCACTAGTAAACCTTTGATGAGATCCGAAAACTTCTCCCTGTATTTAAGCGCGACCGGGCGGACTCTCTGTTCTATCGGTGCGGCCCCACCGACATCGATATCACAAATCGCACCTCGTGCTGCTGGCGGTAGAGCATTGCCCTATCCCATAAGAAGGTGAAGGCTCTTTCGAAATAACGATCTGGGTTGTACTGATCTGTAGTGAGAGGGACGTAGGGATCGCCGGTCTGGATATCATGAATCGTAACTTCTTCCGTAGTTGTCGATATCTCTGGCAACACCGCCATGTGCTGTCTGATATCTTCGGCGAACACATCTCCGCTCTCGTGATAGTAGACTCTTGCTTCTTCAATGTCAGTTTTATCGACTTTGGACCACTTCTCCATTCCAGGACTATTTATTCTCCTCAAAATAATATCGTTCCGATCTGTTGTTATTTATAACGGCATCCAATGGAGACAGTCTACTACCGTGCCCTTTGTCCGATCTCGTGATCCACTTTCGTAGCAGGCTGGTTTCCGATCTCATGGTTGTTATTTATGGAAGATAGATCGACTTCATCTAGTAAGGTCAATCCAAATTCTTTGACCCTTCCTTCCCGCGTAACCACGGTATCTGTCCTTTGCAAAATACCGTATCCGGCCTGTCGCGTTACCATATATATTGCTGAAGACATATCTTTTAGCGGATCGGCCGGTCACTTCATGATACGTCTAGAGATGATTTATTCAGGGCGGTCTACCAATGGTCCGATCTGCTCCTCTGATAGTTGATTCACGCGATCTGTCGTAGCTTCATACGCTAGAGTATGCCACTGTTTGTACTTTCCCTATCCGACCGTCACATAAACTTGAGTCCGAGGTATCATATCGCCTTCCGTCCACAAGCCTAGCATAGAGTGGGCGGGCAATATGATCTCGCGGTCGCCAATGTTGATTATCTGCAGATATTTTGTCTTGCCTAACCCCGAGACCACTGTGGGGACTCAATCTGGTCCTCTAGTGACTTACAACTTTTTTTTGGCCCAACCGATCCTACTCTTCCATTCTGTTGACTTTCCGACCGGGATCGCTACATGTTGTTCCTTCGCCATTATATGCTGTATCCTTGATCCGTAAGCGGGACGATGTTCTGCATGATGAATGCGGACTTCCTAAGTAGGTATTACGCACCGTCGGCTAGATCGAGTCGCACTCCGGCAGGCACCATAAATTCCATTCTTAAAATCGCATCTTATCCGCCTGTTCGCCTACCCACATATTGAAATAGTATACCAGCGATCCCGCGAGGTTTACTTTGATCTTGGTACGTCCTATCGTCATGTATGGAGCTTCTTCGATCCCGATACATTTTTGTCGTTTACTTTCGTCAATATTACAACCGACCTTACGAGCAAAGGTGGTGTCAATGATCGACACTTCAGCACCAGAATCAAATAGCAGAGTGGATTTTACATTGTTGATCTTGCCAACAGCTTTCGCTTGTTTGAACCATTTCCCGGGCGAATAATGTTTCCAGTATCCGCGAGATTCACCGATAGCGAGCTCGATCTCCATAGTTGGTTCAGATCGCGAGTATTCATCGATCCGTTTCAGATGGGCCACAGAAGCGACACGTTTTAACTTCGAACGAGATATATTTGTTTCCATATCTGTATCCTGCTTACTCTCGCGATCCGTCTTCTTTTTTTCCACGTATGCAATAATGCAGAGCCCAGAACGCTCGGCTCGTACCAGATTCAAACCTGGCGAGCGTCCTAGTTTAACATCTTCTCAGCCTTCTCTGGCAACATCCCCGCATGCTTGTTTGGGACGTACCACTGGCGGATCATGTTGTAGAACTCCTCCATGGGACACTTCCCCGGGTCGTGCATCTCACCGCAGGCATGACACACGAAGAAACAGTTGTCAGAGGGGTTTCCTTTACGTCCACACTTCTGACACGTGAGCCTCTTCCAGCAACCGAGATCTCCATGCTTAGTTGATCCGCAATGAGTACACGGCTTCGATGACATATTGCGATCTTGGTAATCTCGACGACCATTCGGTTCGACCGGTCTCGCGTTTGCTGTAACGTTATTAGGGGATGGGTGCCGATCAGTAGTGGCAGCCACGTGGACCGATCTCAATCGATCTTCCAAATCCGATCCGTAGGTGTCCGATACTGACTCGCTGCTGACGTCCTCGGTACGGATCATCCTCACCGCTCGTGCAGGCTTAGACAGCGCTGGACCCTGAGTTCCCTTCTGTCTGAACTTGGACGATCCCATCATCACTTTCCCTTGACGGGATCTCCTTTGTTGATATCCATGCAGTGTCTTTTGCACGGCATCTGCAATTTCTATATTCAGCAGTAGCAATTGATTGGACAGATCGGGGTCGTCCAAAGTGTCAATGAAGTGGTTGACATGTTCTTTGCGCGCAGCTGGCAATCCAGTCATCACCGGTAACTTCGCTTCCATTCCCATCACATTAAGCCGATACAGGTACTGCAAAGGATCTTCCTCCGATCGCTTCTTTGCGTGGTAATACTGTCGGCTCGCGGACATCCCGTGTCCCGCATATTCCACAAGAAAGCTGTTCATCAACTCCTTCCAATTGAATCTCGTCGATCTGCTCAGCTGATGGTACCAGTAACGAGCTGGGCCCACAATTAGATCGCCAAAGACAAAACATGTCTCATCGTCCGGCGCCTGGTCCCGGAGGAACGCTGATTTGACTTTGCCCATCCAGATCCGGGCTTTGTCCTCTTCCCGATCTTCCCTGAGAATTCATTAAACTCTGAGATCGCTGAAACCTGATCTTCTGCTTGATGGCACTAGCCCCGGTAGACATACCGGTCGTGGCTACTTGAATTTAACGTGAACGGCCATTAAATCGTCCGGATCGAATTCCGCTTTCTGACGAATCTACTGGTAAGTTTCTGACAAAACCAATTCCATCTTTACATGCGGCATGTCGTAGTTCCCTCGCGAAGGTGGGAGAAAAGTACGGCGATTAGGGTGGTGGCTTGTCGGTCGGTTCATCCGTAAAGCTGCCCGTTGATCCGAATCGTACTTCTTCATCGCTTAAATAAAATAACGACTTAGATCGTCCTCTTCTTGATATTCTAAACCCGAGGGTGTACCGGTCGATCTTGGTTGGATGTCGATCTTGGCCTGTTCTCAAAAAGTGTCGATCCGGGCCTTGCCGATCCTGTCGTTCAGCATAAACGATCCGCCTGATGGTCCCAGGAACATCCGCCGAATGCTGATGGACCCATCTGACTCGATCTCGGAGTCAGCTGAGGCATAGTGGGGCGATCTTGAGGGGTGTTCAAGAGGTGAATTCGAGGTTATGGCGATCTCGTCTCTAGAAGTGGTAGTCTAGCCCACCAAAGGTTTCATGACCTCCACGAACTCGCTTACTGCGTTCTTCAACTGTTCCAAGCTGCATCCCATCAGTTCTGCTCCATCGAAAGCATTGAGGCAGAAGCCCGTGTCATTTAACATCTGAAAAATCAAATAGATCGCGCCGAATTTGCTAGTCACGTTCGGCGGGATCGAGATCGGCTTATCTAGAAAACCTATCAACTTGGGCCGTAATATCTCAAACACTGGATCTATCTTGAGCAGTGTCATTAAGTGGCTATATAAGCATTGCCATTTCGCACGCTTTCACGTCTCGTTTGACGTTCCGGCCTTCCTGGATGCGATTTTGACTGGGTCATATTCTGTCTTTAGCATCGCGATCTCGTGCAGTTCTTGACCGTATTTGCTTTGACTCCGATCTTTGATTTCACAGTCTGGTTGATCTGGCGATCTCTGCTTTCCGATCTCGGCGTTTCATCATAGCTCGTCCCGGTGTGGCAGCCTTGTTGATCGTCTTCCTCGGCTTGAGGTCGGATAAAATGTCGACGAGGAGATATAATTTACCTTTCGCCGGTTTGGTTTTCGCCATTGGACTTTCATTGAGCAGATCGCTCTTTGCAGAGCAATCTGCGGTGGCCTATGAAAGGAACCTAAGAGGAATCTGAGGTCTATCTTCCAGATCGATCTCTCGATCTTCCTCTTTCATTTTCATTTCATCAGAATCCTTCCCAAAACTCTGATAATATGGGGATCTTGTGCTTCTGCGTATCTGCGTCGATCCTTCTGTCGCTGACACTTTATTCCCAGGTTCTTGATTGATCTTGACATATTTGCCGGTAGAATCAAGGTGGAATGTAGAGGCCTTAGAAGGTCCGGGCAGGCGCACCATTGTGGCGAAGTCTATCAAACAAATTCGCTTGTATGAGGGTCGATCTTCCACTTGCCCAGACTTGCCGACTCATGGAGGGTATACTCCGATCCTTGCCTTGTTGTATAGCCGTGTGCTCACCTTGTTAACCCGTCGGATGGGCTGGCATGCACTCTTCGTAATGGCCTTTCGAGATATCGATCTCGCTGAGGGTTGGGCTTAAGAGTTCGCTTTCGGTGCGGGAATCTTCACACCACGAACAGGGGTGTTGCGATCTTATTCTTGAGACGCGGCGATCTCTATTATAGGATATCGCGATCTTAATCTTGGATCACACCGATCTCGATTTGTCTTTGTGATCGGGGTCTTTGCTGTGTATAAATTTTTACTCGGCAAACAAATATCTTGTGTCTATCTTGCCTTGGGATCGGTCCAACCTGGTCTTTTGATCGGCCAATCTTGCTGGAAGTGGGCAATGTAGGCAGATAGGTGTCTTGTTTCGCCAAAATGAAACGTGCCGATCTGCCTTGTAGATCGCTTCGATCTTTCTCGGTCTTGTCTTGAACTCCTTGTCCAGATCTTCTGACCACTTGAGCCGCCTCGCGATCTTGTAATCAAAGTCCTTTCCCTTTGTTGTTGTTTGCTGCTCCCCTAGCAGTTGAGTTTATTGTGAGTACTTAATCGATCCGGGCCAGATATTCCGAGATCTCTCATCTCGATCTTGGCCAAAAATCCAAGATCGGTCTTCAATGTCCCTGTAGAACGCGTGCCTCAAACCGTCGGGGAAGCCAAATCAATCTTGCCCGGAGAAGAGGGGAGGGAATGCGCGTCGTGAGTAGAAGAAGTAGAGTTCAAGTCTGTTTATTAACCAATCAAATTACTAGCCAATCTATCATTAAGCCTATCCGATACTGTATGTCACTCTTCAAACCGATATCACCTTTAAGCTTGACCGCCCTTTGAACACATGTCGAAACTTCATGACCTGTACTCCAAAGATAGCGCCAATGTCTTCTATATCGTGCCTAGATGCCCAAAAGAGACTAAAGACCAAAAAAGATACCAAATCCTCATTTTTTTGTACCGAAAGGTCCGAAATAGTATTTAAGTGCCAAATGTGTCCAGATCCATTTTGCGACGTCAGTTCAAATGTCTTCCGCTGGCTCATTTGGTCTGAACTTTTGTGACATCACTCATGGACCTTCAACAAACATATACATTATGATCCCAAAGTCTCATCAGCGATATATTTAAATTTACAGGGAACATGACCGATCTAGTGCCTATATTCGAGATCGTTAAGATCGACACGGTACAATTCAGCTGTAGATGTTCTCATTTTCGTTTTACGTGCTCCAATATCAACTTTTAGGGTTTATCTGACCCACGAGACTCCTTAAATAGCTCCCTGGGCCTCAACGTGTATCCACTATTCCAGATCGGGCTATAATTATCCTAAAATCAGTACTCCCATTTTGAGATCGTTTAAGAGTGTTACCGATCTGCAGGATGCTACACCTTCGTCCCAGAGTCATATCGGATCCCATCACCTGGTCCCAGATGCATCTTTACAGAATGACTTGGCCACAATATCCACGACCGTTGCTGTAACCATTTATCACACGTTCTAATATCCGTTGATCAAGAAACCTTAGCATATCAGTGTGAGATCTAGTCTTCACCTGCTAACATATACGTATCCTTCTCCTTGACCAACACTCGGGTAAATTGTATGACTTCGGTCCACGTCCTCGTCCCAGATCGTTCCATGGAAATCAATCTTTTATTTGTCTTTTCCCAGATCGCTCTGTCCCCGGTCGATCCATATCCATCAACCTGGCGACAGTTGGATCGGATCGCCGATCCCTGTTGAGATCGCATTTCATTTCCTTATTAGATCGCTAGGTCCCTTGACATCATTTTGCAACAGTTAGTGACGCCCCAACTCGATGTTCACCGATCCATTATCATCATTTAATTCGTGACTTTACCACCTAGGTCCAGCTCGTCCAGGTCCAAACTATCGAGGTTTTACTCTTACAGGTACAACTTGTCGAGGTATAACTCTTCACAATCTAACCGGTCTAGGTCTAACATTTCGAACTTTAAATCGTCAATGTCTTGCTTGAATAGGTCTTACTCGTACATGTCTGACTGGTCGAGTTCTATACAAACGTGGTCTAAACTGTGTAGGTCTAACCGGTGTAGGTCTAACATGTCAAACAATAACTTGTCGATGTCTTACTTGCATCGGTCTTTCCCGTCTAGGTCTTACCCGAAGATGTCTTACTCGTTCATGTAGAACTGGTCAAGGTCTACCTAGTCTAGGTCTTACCGGCGTAAGTTAAATATGTCAAGCCCTAATTCGCCGATGTCTTACTTGCATACATCTTACTCGTAAATGCCTAACTGGACGAGGTCTGACCCGCCGAGATCTAACTCTACAAGGTCTTATTTGTTTAAGTCTAACATTTCCAACCCTAAGTTGTCTAGCATAAACCAGCGAGGTCTTAATCGTACAGGTTTATCTAGTCGAGGTCGAACTGGTCGAAGTCGAACACGTCGTGGTGTAACTCGTCAAGGTCTATATTGTGTAGGTCTAAGTTGTCTAACCCTAACTCGTCTAGGTCAAACCTGGCAAGGTCTTTCTTGTACAGGTCGAACTGGGCGAGGTCGAACCTGACGTGGTGTAACTCGTCAAGGTCTATATTGTGTAGGTCTAAGTCGTCTAACCCTAACTCGTATCGGTCTAACTCGGCGAGGTCTTACTCGAACAGGTCGAACTGATCGAGGTCGAACCCGACGTAGTGTAACTCGTCAAGGTCTAAATTGTGTAGTTCTAAGCCGTCAAACCCTAACTCGTCTAGGTCTAACCTGGCGAGGTCTTACATGAACATGTCGAACTGGTCGAGGTCGAACCCGTTGTGGTCAAACTCGTTATGGTCTATATTGTGTAGGTTTAAGTCGTCTAACCCTAACTCGTCTAGGTCTAACCTGGCGAGGTCTTACTCGAAGAGGTCGAACTGGTCGAGGTCGAACCCGACGTGGTCTTACTCGTACAGGTCTGAATCGTGTAGGTGTAAGTTGTCTAACGACAAATAGTCTATGTATAGCCTGGCGAGGGCTCACTCGAACAGGTCGACCTGATCGAGGTCGAACTCGACGTGGTGTAACTCGTCAATATCTATATTGTGTACGTTGAAGTCGTCTAACCCAAACTCGTCTAGGTCTAACCCGGCGAGGTCTTACTCGAACAGGTCGAACTGATCGAGGTCGAACTGATCGAGGTCTGACTCGTCAAGATCGATATTGTGTAGGTTGAAGCCGTCAAACCCTTACTCGTATCGGTCTAACTCGGCGAGGTCTTACTCGAACAGGTCGAACTGGTCGAGGTCGAACCTGACGTGGTGTAACTCGTCAAGGTCTATATTGTGTGGGTTTAAGTCGTCTAACCCTAACTCGTCTAGGTCTAACTCGGCGTGGTCTTACTCGAACAGGTCGAAATGATCGAGGTCGAACTGATCGAGGTCGAACCGGACATAGTACAACTCGTCAAGGTCTATATTGTGTAGGTCTGACATGTCAAACCCTAACTGGTCTAGGTCTAACCCGGCGAGCTCTTACTCGAACAGGTCGAACTGGTCGAGGTCGACCCAGACGTGGTGTAACTCGTCAAGGTCTTAATTGTGTGGGTCTAAGTCGTCAAACCCTGACTCGTCTAGGTCTCACCCGGCGAGGTCTTACTCGTACAGGTCGAATTTGTAGAGGTCGAACCCGACGTGGTGTAACTCGTCAAGGTCTAAATTGTGTAGGTTTAGGTCGTCTAACCCTAACTCGTCTAGGTCTAAGCCGGCGAGGTCTTACTCGAACAGGTCTAACTCCTCGAGGTCGAACTCGACGTGGTCTGACTCGTCAAAGTCTTTATTGTGTAGGTTGGAGCCGTCAAATCCTAACTCGTCCAGGTCTAACCTGGCGAGGTCTTACTCGTACAGGTCGAACTGGTCGAGGTCGAACTTGTTGTGGTATAACTCGTCAAGGTCTAAATTGTGTTGGTCTAAGCCTTCTTAACCTAATTCGTCTAGGTCTAAATCGTCTAGGTCTAACTCGGCGTGGTCTTACTCGAACAGGTTGAACTGGTCGAGGTCGAACCCGACGTGGTGTAACTCGTCAAGGTCTGAATCATGTAGGTGTAAGTTGTCTTACTACAAATCGTCTATGTGGCAAAGTCACTAATCAAATTTTCTACGAGGATCGGTGACCACATATTTGAGGTGCCACTTACTGGTGGAGAATTAGACCACGGGACCTGGCGATCCAATGAGAGATGGGAGGCGATCCCAACGGAGAAAGACGATACGATCCAACTGTCGTCAGACTGACGGGTATCGAACGATCTGAGACGGGGCGTGAAAAGGGATGATTCCCATGCTGCGATCTGGGACAAGGAATGATTGTAACGGTGCGATCTGGGACAAGGGACTGGATTGTACTAAACGGCTGATCTGAAGCAGAATTACTCTGGGAAAGGTGCATCTGGGACCAGACGATGCGAAGTGACTCTGTGACAAAGGTGTTGAAATCTATTAGATCGATGACATTCTATACCGGGCTCTCAAAAGAAGTACTGATTTAGGTTAATTATGGACCGATCTGGAATTGTGGATGTTGGTGGGAGTCCGGGGGACCGTTGTAAGAACTATGGATGGTCCCATTGAGCAGATAGACCCTTGGGAATGGTATTGGAGTACACACAATGAACGGAAACGACACATAGGGCCGGATCGCACTGTGTCGATCCTCAACGATCTCGAATTGGCCATCAGATCGGTCATGTTCCCTGCTGGTTATGGATCCATATCGATGATGGACCTATTGTATGATGGTGTACATGCTTGTTGGAGACCCATGAGTGATGTCCCAAAAGTTCAGACCGAAAGAGCCAGTGGAAGCCGGTCGAAGTGACGTCGCAAAATGGATTTAGACACATTTCGGCATTTGGATACTATTTTGGACTTTTCGGTACCAAAATTGGGTATTTGGTACCGTATTTGGAATTTGGTCCCTTTTTTGGTGTCTAGGTACGATATCGGGAGTATTGGCGCTATCTTTGGAGTACAGGTCACGAAATTTCGACACGTGTTCAAGGGGGCGGTCAAGCTTAAAGGTGATATCGACTTGGAGAGTGACCTACGGTTGGGAATAGGCTTAAGGATAGGTTGGCTATTAATTTGGTTGGTCAATAAACAGACTTGAACTCTACTTCTTCTGCTCACGACGCACGTTCCCCTCCCCTCTTCTCCGGGCAAGATTGATTTGGCTTCCCCGGCGGGTCAAGGCGCGCGTGTTACAAGGACACAGAAGACCGATCTTGGATTGTTGGCCAAGATCGAGAAGAGCGATCTCGGGATATTTGGCCCGGATCGATCAAGTACTCACAATCAACTCAACTGCTAGGGTAGCAGCAACATCAGGAAAAGGAAAAGGACATTGGACACAAGATCGCGAGACGGCGCAAGTGGTCAGAAGATCGGGACAAGGCGTTCAAGACAAGACCGAGCAAGATCGTTTTGATTTACTGGACAGATCGGCACGTTTCATTTTGGCGAAACCCAGGACCGATCTGCCCACATTGCGCACTTCCGGCAAGATCGGCCGATCCCGAGACTAGATTGGACCGATCCCAACGCAAGATCGACGCAAGACTATCATTTGCTGAGTGAAGATTTCCGCACAGCGAAGACCCCGATCCCGAAGACAAATCGAGATCGGTGTGATTCAAGATCGAGATCGCGACATCTCCAAATAGAGATCGCCGCGACTCAAGATCAAGATCGCAGAACCCCGTTCGTGGTGTGAAGATTTCCGCACCGGAAGCGAACGCTCAACCCAACCTCTCAGCGAGATCGACATCTCCCAAGGCCATTACGAAGAGCTCAAGCCAGCCCAACCGACGGGTACACAAGGTGAGCACAAGGTTATACAGCAAGGCACGGATCGGAGTACCCCCTCCGTGAGTCGGCAAGTCTGGGCAAGTGGAAGATTGACACTCACTAAAGTAATTTTGTGAGATCGACTTCACCACAATGGTGCGCGTGCCCGGATCTTCTGAGGCCTCTGGATTTCACCGTGAGTCCACTGGCGAAGATGTCAAGATCAAGCAAGAACCTGGGATTGAAGTGTCAGCGACAGAGGGATCGACGCAGACACGCAGAAACACAAGATCCTCAGATCATCAGAGTTTTGGGAGGGGCCCTGATGAAATGAAAATGAAAGAGGAAGATCGAGAGATCGATCTGGAAGATAAACCTCAAGTACCTCCTAGGGCCCTTTCGGGGGCCACCGCAGATCGCTCTGCAAAGAGCGATCTGCTGGATGAAAATCCAATGGTGAAAACCACATCAGCGAAAGCCAAACCCTATTCCTTCGTCGAGAGATCGCCCGACCTCAAGCCGAGACACTCGACCGCGAGATCGACCGCATTGGAAAGATCCAAGATGAGATCGGTGGGATCAGACGTCAAAGAGCGACAGATCGGCCACACCGTGCAACCGAAGACCGGAGTCAAAGAGGAATGCGATGAAGCACCAGGTAAGATCGCGAGGCCAAAGACGGAATACAACCCAGGGAAGATCGCGTCCAGGGAGAAGGAGACGAACAGCGAAGCGCGGGACCGTGCAAAGTGGCAGTATTATTATGGCCATTTGAAAACGCTACTCAAGACGGATCCAGTGTTCAAGATATGAAGGCCCAAGTTGATCGGTCCTCTGGACAAGCCGATCTCGGTCCCACCTCCGGGGACCAACAAAGTTGACGAGATCAATTTGATTTTGCAGATGTTGGATGACATGGGTGTCTGCCCTAACGCTTTTGATGGAGATGAACTGCTGAGTTGCAGCTTGGAACAGTTGAAGAACGCGGCGAACGAGTTTGTGGAGATCATGATTATGCTGGTGGGCAAAGCCAATACTCCTGAAGACAAGATCGAGACACCCTCAGACTCGCTCCAGAAACACTCCGCGGGATCGACCCGCTACGCCTCGGACGACTCCGAGAGCGAGTCAGATGGATCGATCAGCATTCGTCGAATGTCGTTAGGACCGTCTGGCGGTATGTTTTTAAAGGACAAGATCGGCCAAGCCAAGATCGACGCCTTTAAAGGACAAGCCAAGAGCGACATGCCACAGAGATCGGCCGGTACCCGTACTAGGCTGAATGATCAAGAAGAGGGCGATCTAAGACGGCACTTCAATGCAGCCATGAGGAAGTACGAGGCGGATCAACGTACAGCTCAGCGAATGAATCGACAGCCGACCCACTACCCGGATCGCCGTGCCTTTTTCCATCCCTCGCACGAAAGCCATCACATGCCGGATGTGGAGATGGAATCGGTGAAGTCGGACACTTACCAGCAGATCCATCAAGAGGCGGAATACGACCCGGACGATTTATGGATGCCCGAACCACGGCGCCCTCACGTAGCCTCGACCGGTGTGACTGCCGGAGGGGGAAACATCACGCAGAGGATCAGAATCTCATCGATTTCTGAACTGAAAGAATTCTCAGGGAAGGATCGGGAAGTAGACAAAGCACGAACCTGGATCGGCAAATTGAAGTCAGCGTTCCTCCGGGATCAAGCACCGGACGAAGAGAGATGTCTGGTTTTCGGTGATCTCATGGTGGGCCCCGCCCGTTATTGGTACCGACAGCTGAGTAGATCGACGAGATTCAATTGGAAGGAGTTGATGAACAGCTTTCTTGTGGAATATGCGGGACACGGGATGTCCGCGAGCCGACAGTATTACCACGCAAAGAAGCGATCGGAGGAAGATCCTTTGCAGTACCTGTATCGGCTTAATGTGATGGGAATGGAAGCGAAGATACCGGTGATGACTGGATTGCCAGCTGCGCGCAAGGAACATGTCAACCATTTCATTGACACTTTGGACGACCCCGATCTGTCCAATCAATTGCTACTGCTGAATATAGAAGATCGCAGAGGCCATGCAAAAGACACTGCATGGATATCAACAAGGGAGATCGCGTCAAGGGAAAGTGATGATGGGATCGTCCAAGTTCAGACAGAAGGGAACTCAGGGTCCAGCGCTGTCTAAGCCTGCACGAGCGGTGAGGATGATCCGTACCGAGGATGTCAGCAGCGAGTCAGGATCGGACACTTACGGATCGGATTTGGAAGATCGATTGAGATCAGTCCACGTGGCTGCCACTACGGATCGGCGTTCATCTCCTAACGACGTTACAGCAAACGCGAGATCGGTCGACCCGAACAATCGTCGAGACTATCAAGATCGCAATTTGCCATCGAAGCCGTGTACTCATTGCGGATCAACCAAGCATGGAGATCTCCGTTGTTGGAAACGGCTCACTTGCCAGAAGTGTGGGCGTAAAGGACACCCCTCTGACAACTGTTTCTTCGTGTGCCGTGCCTGCGGTGAGATGCACGACCCGGGGAAGTGTCCCATGGAGGAGTTCTACAACATGATCCGCCAGTGGTATGTCCCGAACAAGCATGCGGGGATGCTGCCAGAAAAGGCCGAGAAGATGTTAAACTAGGACGCTCGCCAGGTTTGAATCTGGTACGAGCCGAGCGTTCTGGGCTCTGCATTATTGCATACGTGGAAAAAAAGAAGACGGATCGCGAGAGTAAGCAGGATACAGATATGGAAACAAATATATCTCGTTCGAAGTTAAAACGTGTCGCTTCTGTGGCCCATCTGAAACGGATCGATGAATACTCGCGATCTGAACCAACTATGGAGATCGAGCTCGCTTACGGTGAATCTCGCGGATACTGGAAACATTATTCGCCCGGGAAATGGTTCAAACAAGCGAAAGCTGTTGGCAAGATCAACAATGTAAAAGCCACTCTGCTATTTGATTCTGGTGCTGAAGTGTCGATCATTGACACCACCTTTGCTCGTGAGGTCGGTTGCAATATTGACGAGAGTCAACGACAAGAATGTATCGGGATAGGAGAAGCTCCATACATGACAATAGGACGCACCAAGATCAAAGTAACCCTCGCGGGGTCGTTAGTGTACTATTTCAATGTGTGGGTAGGCGATCTGGCAGGGCAAGAAGCGATTCTGGGCATGGACTTTATGGTTCCTGCCGGAGTGCGGCTCGACCTAGCGGATGGTGCGCTATGTCTACCAGAAGAAATCCGCATTCACCTCGCAGGACGTCGCCCCGCGTACGGATCGAAGATACAACATATAACGGCGAAGGACCAACATGTGGTGATCCCGGTCGGAGAGTCAAGGGAAGTGAAGATCGGGATCGGAGGGGCTAAGATGAAGTTGTGGGTCGCCAGAGGACCAGACTGGGTACCTACAGTGATCTCGGGGTTTGGTAGTAGGAAGTACCTGCAGATGACCAACACTGGCGATCGTGAGATCATATTGCCCACCCACACTATATTGGGCTTGTGGACCGAAGGCGATATGGTACCACGAACTCAAGGTTTCGTGACGGTCGGATCGGGGAAGTACAAGGAGTGGCAAACTCTGGCGTATGAGGCTACGACGGATCGAGTGAAGGAACTCCCAAAAGAACATACCGGCCCACTGGTAGATCGCCCTACGTATGCCACCCCCAAACGTATCGTTAAACGACCGTCTGATACGTTGAAGAACCTATCTCCAGCGATCTCCACGGTAACGCACCAAACTAACAATGGCGAATCGCAAAAGGCAGATGCTGTGGTTGCCAAAGAAGAAACAGTCAACAGAGCTGAGCTATTGTGGATGGAAAACGACCATGAGATCGGAACCCAACATGCAACGAAGGGAGATCGCGATATCGATCAAGAATGGCTACGTGACATGTCGTCTCTATCGAAAGCCGATCCGACCGGTAAACTGCTGAGGTCGGAGCAGCCGGGAGAGATGAAAGAGCCTAAGGAAGAAGCAATGTTAAAGACTGAAGATGTCGAGATCGCGGGAACACCAGTTTACTACCACGAGAGCGGAGATTTGTTTGCTGAAGATATCGAGCAACACATGGCGGTACTACCAGAAATGTCGGCGACTACAGAAGAAGTTACGATTGAGGACATTCAGATCGGCGATCCCGATATGCCTCTCACCACTGATCAACAGCGGCTCAGATCGCTGATCTGGAAGAGTCGTCACATCCTCATGGGTAGAGGTAATGCTCTACCACCAGCAGCACGAGGCGCGATCTGTGATATTGATGTCGGTGGGGCAGCACCGATAGCGCAAAGAGTACGTCCGGTCGCACCAAAATATCGGGAGAAGTTATCGGACCTCATCAAAGGACTACTAGCGGCCAAGATCGTCCAGCCATCCACGTCACCGTGGGCGTCTCCGATAGTGGTGATCATCAAGAAGAACGGAGTGGATATTCGCCTTTGCATTGATTATCGAAGAGTGAATCAGCTGACACGTCTAATGGTTTATCCCATGCCGTTGATCAGCGATCTATTAGAAGACCTAGATAAAGCTTTATGGTACTGTTCGCTGGATATGGCTAGTGGATTCTGGGTGGTTGAGATGACTGAGCGAGCCAAACTGATCTCAGCGTTTGTCACACCGTTTGGTCTTTTCGAGTGGCTACGAATGCCTTTTGGGCTTAAGAACGCGCCCCAAATCTATCAACGTCTGGTCGACAACGCGCTGTATGGATACCTCAAGATTGGCCAGAGATCATCCGCTGATGGCCAGATCGACGTGTTCAAAGATGGTGAACCGGAGACAGATCGACGACCTTCTATACTGGGACGCCGATCTTACATTGACGACATCCTCATACCAGCCACTTCATGGGAGTCTCTGTACGCAAAAGTAGAGCGATTGCTGGAAGCATGTGATAAGTGGAATTTGTCTATCAGTCTCACAAAAAGTTTTTGGGGGTGCCGTAAGGTCGACTATTTGGGACACCAAGTGTCGATTGATGGTTTGGAGGCTCAGCCCAAGAACTTAGAGTCGTTGGTCAACATCCCGTTCCCTAGCACGCTACGAGCTATGCAATCTTTTCTCGGGAGTTTGAACTACTACCGCCGCTTCATTGAAGATTTCGCGGTGTACGCCGCGGTGTTATATGAGTTAAGAGAATCAGATTTCTTCGAGATCGGCCGATCTCAGCTCGCAGCAGGAGAAGAATGGTTGACCGAAGATCGATGGAAGGAAGCCAAGGTTGCTTTCACTATGCTAAAGGCTAAGATAGCTACCGCTCCTATGCTCAAACATTTCGACCCAGATCGTCCTCCTGTGATCGTAGTCTACGCTAGCAAGTGGGCTGTGTCAGCGGCCCTGATACAGGAGTACGAGGGCGTATACCATCCGGTTACGTTTACTAGCCGCACCTTGAAGCCCAACGAGCTTAACTATGGAACGGTGGAAAAGGAAGTGCTGGCGCTACTTCGTGTTTTGGATGTATGCTACACTACGCTTGCTTCGCGAGAGATCACTGTGCTAACCCGACATTCTACGTTAGCGTGGTTGATGCAATCTCGAGGACTCAACGGGAGATTAGGACGGTGGGCTGCTTTGTTGTCGAACTGGACTATGGAGGTGAAGAGGTGCGAAAAAGGAGAAGAAGAGATTCTGGGTATGCTAGCAGCAAGTATCACTCCGAGAGAAGAGGTAGAAGAGATGCTGATCGCGATTTCCCCCCGAAAAGACTGCCGACTCAAAGTATCGATGCCTCCTCCAACGGTGGAAACGGATGAAGAGTTGTTGGTGGCCAGTTTCGACGGATCGGCTAGGATCAAAAGGAAAGGAGGGTCGTACAGTGCTGTGGTATGGAAGTTACCCGAGTGGACGATTGTGGCGGCAGAATCTAGATATGCTCACGATTTGACTGTGAATGAAGCGGAGTATAATGGCTTGCTATTGTGCTTTGAGTTACTCGCCGATCTGGACAGGGGGCGAGTAATTCTGTGTGGAGATTCCAATTTGGTGATTCGGCAAATGCGCGGTGAGATCGACTGCAAGGCACCGGGCCTTCAGCTTCTGAGACACAAAGCGTTGGAGAAGCTGCGGTCATGGCCTAGTCACGAGTTTCTACATATGAAGCGAGAGTGGAATCAGAGCGCAGATCGACTAGCCAGCACAGCGTTGCAGAACGAAAAAGGAAGAACAATTGTAGCTGAAGAAGATCGGCAAGATCTGATGACACTGAACCGTCTCGACGAATTGTTGAAGCCCAAGCAAGATGGTCAGCTGGCTCGGGTAACTGCAATCACGAGATCGGCCGAGAGGATACGTCATGAACCTGAAGTGATACAGGAAGAGATAGTGCAGCGAATTAGGATTCAACGGATTGTCCAGGCTCAAGATGAAGAGCGTTGGATTATTAATCTCAAGAAGTATCTAAGTGGCGATGTGTCAAACTTGGACGCGGGAGCAGTGAAGGTATGCGCAAAACTGGCGCCGGAGTACGAGATCGATGAGAGCGATCTGCTATTTTTCTGCCCCACGGCGAAAAGAAAGTCAGAAGATCGTGATGGTTTGATGCGGTTGGTGATCCCTGAGACGTTGCAACAAGACTTCTTGCACCACTATCATACGAGTCTAGAAGGAGGCCACCAGGGTATCGGCCGAACCTATCAGAAGATTAGATCGCGATTCCATTGGAGAGGACTGTACCGGAGCGTTCAACGATATGTGGGCGAATGTATCGACTGTGAAACCGGAAAAGGAAGCCCGATGATTCATGGGAGATCCCCGGGGAATCTACACGCATCCTATCCATTCCAGATCATAGCAATGGATCATATACCGTCGTTGCCCAAGTCCATCAAGGGGAACACCGAACTGCTCATTTGGGTGGACCTCTTCTCGGGATATGTAATTGCAAAGGCTAGCTCTTCACGGACGGCACAAACAATAGCGGAAAATTACGAAGAATGTGTGTTTCGACGCTTCGGGGCTAGCGAGGCTATCAGGCACGATCGAGAACCGGGATTTATGTCCGACTTCTTTCGAGCCTTCAGCCGGATCGTAGGACAAAAACAGCGTGCTACCATGGCTTACAGGCCACAAGCAAATGGAACAGCCGAGCGAATGGTGCAAACCTTGACGCATTCGCTCAAGATGTACGTGGCTGAAGTTGACCAACGAGACTGGGATGAGTATGCTGAGCGGCTCACATTTGCCATCAACACCGCACAAGATCGAGTTCGAGGGGACACCCCATTCTATCTGATTCATGGATGGGACCCGCGATCAACGTTGGAAGCTACGTTATCAGTGGGAAACACGAGGACGAGAGATCGCGATCCAAAGCGGTGGAGATATAGTATTCAAAGACAATACCAGCGAGCTCGATCAGCGGTGAATGATCAACTACGAGCTTGCGATCCAAGAGAGGGCAGATCGACATAACGAAGACGTAGAGCAACATGAGATCGAAGTGGGAACGCAAGTTTGGCTATACCTGGATCGAGTCAAAGAAGGATATGCGAAGAAGCTAGCGCACATGTGGCATGGGCCATTCCGAGTTGCGGACATATGTGGAGATCACGCTGTGAAACTGGAGATCGCTGGGACCCCGTATCGGCTATTTCCGATTGTACATTTATCGAAGCTAAAGAAGGTAAAAACGTTCCCTGAACGGCCGAAGGATCAGCTTACGATAGACGAAGCAGAGCGCTTGGACTTTGATGAAGCTCTGCTGCCAGAAGACAGTTGGGAGAGCGAGCTCGAGGAGGGAGAATACGAAGTAGAAGAAATATTGGACGTGCGATCTGGTAGGAAAACCCGTTATGGGCGAGTACACCGACAGTTTCTGGTGAAGTGGAAGGCACATCCCGATTTAAGTTGGGTGGATGAGGCCGATCTGAGTTGTGGGGCGATCTTGCAAGAGTTTGAGCGGAACCGAGTGAGTCGAAACCGTTTCGAAGCGATGCAGTCTCACGAAGGCAAGTCGGACGAACCTTAACAGTTGGAACAAGTGTGCTGGGAGGCGGTAGCACATGCGGGTGGATGAGGTTGAAAGATGTGCTGAGAGGTAGCACAGGCTGATGGATGGTGTTTTTGTGTATGAGTATGGAGATAGTCACGTGAATTACCCTACTGAATGATGTGGAGCGAGAAGGATCGAGGTCGTGGAAGTTGCAAAGAATGAAGTACCTAAGAAAAGAGACGATGATCGAATGACTTACACGATTATGAAAGACGATCGGGCTTGGGCACCGATCTTGAACTAAGACGATGGAGCAGGCTTGAACTTGTCCTGTAGACGAGGGATCTGCGATCCGGGGTGATCCCAATAGGCGTTGCGGAACTGATTGCGCCAAGGATCCTCTTGGTCGGCCATGTCCAACGCCTCTAGCAAGTCAGCGGGGTCGTTAGAGTGTCCTAACCCTGGATACCAAACTCGTTCTTCATGTGGGCGCGGATAGTGGAGGAAGAAGGGATCCAGCAAGATGTCGAGATCGCAGTGGCCAGAGATCATGCCGTTGAGTATCATCTTCAAGAAGTTCTTCCAACGTGCTCCAAAACGAGATCGGCGTTGCTTTCGTTGACGCCAGAATGTTTGCATGAACCGTTCGGATCGTCGTTGGGCCTGGGAGATCGGGAAAGCATGAGTGGACTCCCACAGAGCTTGGCGATGAGTGGACTCGAGCTCCAGGTAGCGATGACTCATGTCGCTGATACCATCCAGTCATGGTGAACGATATCGGGTTCACGGGGACCACGATATTGTCCCAGGGGGCCGTAGCGTAAAGAGCCTCGATGTGCTGCCGCGAAATCAGCCCAGAGGCCCAAGTCCCCGTCGGCGGAGCTCGCCCATGACTGTGGAAGGGGAACAGAAAATTCCTGGGCTTGGAGTAGTGGTGAAACAGCAGCTCAATGGTCATGGTCCTCACACAAATCATCGCGATGCGCGAAACTGACCATGGAGCGATCTCGGAAGCCACCCGTCGGGAAGGCGCCAGATAGTTGGGAATCCACCGATCCCGTGGCTGCTGGAGTGGCGGAAGGTTGTCGAAATCAACGGAGGAGATGACTCTGTTAGCCACTTGGCGCGTCGGAAGGATGATGCTGTTATCGCTATCGGACAAATGGCGATCCGAAAGCGCAGTGGACCCCGGAGGCGGACTAGCGGAGCCAGTCTCGCTGTGTGTTTCCCCTGTCGGCGACACCTCCACATCTTCCACGTCTCCATCATCTTGAATTTCAACTACGGGGGCAGCCGCGACCGGAGTGGACGGGTACGAAAGATAACGAGGCTCCGGAGCGGCTGGAGAGGGCGACCGCGATAGTGTCTGAGCCAACATAGTAGCTGCGGAAGAAGCGGGAGCAACCTGAGCAGCCGGAGAGGGGTCCGGAATTGAAGATCGGGCAGCCGATCTAGGTTGACGACGAGCGGCCGATCTCGAGTGGGACAATACAGAACGAGTTAAATCGTCCGAGCTAGAGTCCGACCCGGTCGGCTCCCCACTTCCCGATCCCGCCCCAGAAGATCGTGGACGAAGGCGGAGAAGAAGAGGAATCGGATGAAAGCTCGGGTGGGTCCGATCTGGGAAGTTTCTTGGAAGGTGTTGAGGGGTTCAACGACAATAGCCGGGAGGCCACACGGGAGGTAGAAGAGTCTCGGGATCGTGACCTTAGTTGAACACGCCGACGCTTGGCAGGCGGGCCAGACGATCTCGATCTGGACCTACGGGCAAGCGATCTCGATCTCTGGGTAGTGGAAGCGGGTGGCGATCTGGCCTGAGTAGCACTCGTAGGCGTCGGTCGAACGGTCAATGTAGAGGATTGGGACCCGAGTATGGCACTGTTCAGTGTGTCGAGCAGCGCTCGGTGCTCGGCTATGGCCCGATCCCGATCGTGTTCCGCCACCTGTAGCTGGTCGTGTACCGTGAGGTGTTCCGCAAGCTGACGACGGAGGTTGGCGTTTTCCAGCCGCGAAAGTGCCAACTGACCCTCCAGAGGAGTCAAGCCATCCACTTGTTGTATGAGATCGCTGATCGAAGCCAGTCCCTCTGCGATCTCCGCCTGAGATCGAGCCAATTGCTCCTTCAAGTGCAAAACATCTATGTGAAGGAAAGACCTGTCGGAGGTCAGCTGGTCGCGCTGCCGTCGGAGAGAATTAAGCTCAGCTTGGAGCGAGTGCATTTGAGTCCTCAAAGCGTTCACCTGTCGTTCCAAGCTGCCTTGATCCTCCTCGTTGGCACGTAACAAAGCGCGTAGTCGACGAACCTCCTCCGATTGATCGCGATGTGTCTGCAGAGCTCGTTTACAGTCGCTTAAAGAATGTACTGCGTCGACGTAGCGGCCCTGCATCCAATCGTATCGACGCTGGACGAAGGAGACGAAGGGGGCGACCAGTTCATGCAGAGAATCAATTTCTTTGTCCAAACGATCCCCCCGGGCGACCGCATCTCGGTATAAATGCTGAAGCTCATGAATGGTGTCGGCTTGGCTGCGGAAGGTGGCCTCGCGATCCCATAAATAAGAGATCGTAGCCAACGTAAGACGAACGTCGTCGGCAGAAACTCTTGGAACGCGGCCGGTAACGTCCGCAGCTGGAGCAGACTCTGTACGAGACTCACTAATGGCCAGGGCGTCGGACCTAAATGCACCCAGAGTCGCCGGAGGTACGGGAAGTGAGGACGGTTCAAACGGACGATCTGGTGAGTCCGTGACGATCGAGGGCGATCCGACCGAACGGGAATCACTTAAAGACTCACGTCGATCCGGCGATCCAGACGGTAAGTCTTGGGTTGGAGACGAGGGTCTGGTCGGCTGTCGATCTGGCGATCTCGTGGCGATCACTGGCGATCCGGCCGAATGTAGACGACTGGGGGATGCATGTCGATCAGGGACGATGGGAGCATACCGCCCGCGATCCGGCGATCCAGGTGACGGGTCGCGATCCGGAGACAGGAACACGGTGGAGCCTTCCGACGAGATCGGCGAGGTGGGGAGATGCGTCGGAGAGACCATGAGATGGACTTGAGTGGTTGGAGCAAAGTTGATGAGTGACTGCACTGAGGTCAATTGCTGTACAATGGACTTCAGTGCAGGGGGCGGTTGTGGCAAAGTCACTAATCAAATTTTCTACGAGGATCGGTGACCACATATTTGAGGCGCCACTTACTGGTGGAGAATTAGACCACGGGACCTGGCGATCCAATGAGAGATGGGAGGCGATCCCAACGGAGAAAGACGATACGATCCAACTGTCGTCAGACTGACGGGTATCGAACGATCTGAGACGGGGCGTGAAAAGGGATGATTCCCATGCTGCGATCTGGGACAAGGAATGATTGTAACGGTGCGATCTGGGACAAGGGACTGGATTGTACTAAACGGCTGATCTGAAGCAGAATTACTCTGGGAAAGGTGCATCTGGGACCAGACGATGCGAAGTGACTCTGTGACAAAGGTGTTGAAATCTATTAGATCGGTGACATTCTATACCGGGCTCCCAAAAGAAGTACTGATTTAGGTTAATTATGGACCGATCTGGAATTGTGGATGTTGGTGGGAGTCCGGGGGACCGTTGTAAGAACTATGGATGGTCCCATTGAGCAGATAGACCCTTGGGAATGGTATTGGAGTACACACAATGAACGGAAACGACATATAGGGCCGGATCGCACTGTGTCGAGCCTACTCGATCTCGAATTGGACATCAGATCGGTCATGTTCCCTGCTGGTTATGGATATATCGATGATGGAGCTATCGTATGATGATGTAAATGCTTGTTGAAGGTCTATGAGAGATGTCCCAAAAGTTCAGACCGAAAGAGCCAGTGGAAGCCGGTCGAATGGACGTCGCAAAATGGATTTAGGCACATTCCTTATTTGGGTACTATTTTGGACCTTTCGGTACCAAAATTGGGTATTTGGTACCGTATTTGGAATTTGGTCCCTTTTTTGGTGTCTAGGTACGATATCGGGAGTATTGGCGCTATCTTTGGAGTACAGGTCACGAGATTTCGACACGTGTTCAAAGGGGCGGTCAAGCTTAAAGGTGATATCGACTTGGAGAGTGACCTACGGTTGGGAATAGGCTTAAGGATAGGTTGGCTATTAATTTGGTTGGTTAATAAACAGACTTGAACTCTACTTCTTCTGCTCACGACGCACGTTCCCCTCCCCTCTTCTCCGGGCAAGATTGATTTGGCTTCCCCGGCGGGTCAAGGCGCGCGTGTTACAAGGACACAGAAGACCGATCTTGGATTGTTGGCCAAGATCGAGAAGAGCGATCTCGGGATATTTGGCCCGGATCGATCAAGTACTCACACTCAACTCAACTGCTAGGGTAGCAGCAACATCAGGAAAAGGAAAAGGACATTGGACACAAGATCGCGAGACGGCGCAAGTGGTCAGAAGATCGGGACAAGGCGTTCAAGACAAGACCGAGCAAGATCGTTTTGATTTACTGGACAGATCGGCACGTTTCATTTTGGCGAAACCCAGGACCGATCTACCCACATTGCGCACTTCCGGCAAGATCGGCCGATCCCGAGACTAGATTGGACCGATCCCAACGCAAGATCGACGCAAGACAATTATTTGCTGAGTGAAGATTTCCGCACAGCGAAGACCCCGATCCCGAAGACAAATCGAGATCGGTGTGATTCAAGATCGAGATCGCGACATCGCCCAAGAGTGACTGCCGCGACTCAAGATCAAGATCGCAGAACCCCCGTTCGTGGTGTGAAGATTTCCGCACCGGAAGCGAACGCTCAACCCAACCTCTCAGCGAGATCGACATCTCCCAAGGCCGTTACGAAGAGCTCAAGCCAGCCCAACCGACGGGTACACAAGGTGAGCACAAGGTTATACAGCAAGGCACGGATCGGAGTACCCCCTCCGTGAGTCGGCAAGTCTGGGCAAGTGGAAGATTGACACTCACTAAAGTAATTTTGTGAGATCGACTTCACCACAATGGTGCGCGTGCCCGGATCTTCTGAGGCCTCTGGATTTCACCGTGAGTCCACTGGCGAAGATGTCAAGATCAAGCAAGAACCTGGGATTGAAGTGTCAGCGACAGAGGGATCGACGCAGACACGCAGAAACACAAGATCCTCAGATCATCAGAGTTTTGGGAGGGGCCCTGATGAAATGAAAATGAAAGAGGAAGATCGAGAGATCGATCTGGAAGATAAACCTCAAATACCTCCTAGGGCCCTTTCGAGGGCCACCGCAGATCGCTCTGCAAAGAGCGATCTGCTGGATGAAAATCCAATGGTGAAAACCACATCGGCGAAAGCCAAACCCTATTCCTTCGTCGAGAGATCGCCCGACCTCAAGCCGAGACACTCGACCGCGAGATCGACCGCATTGGAACGATCCAAGATGAGATCGGTGGGATCAGACGTCAAAGAGCGACAGATCGGCCACACCGTGCAACCGAAGACCGGAGTCAAAGAGGAATGCGATGAAGCACCAGGTAAGATCGCGAGGCCAAAGACGGAATACAACCCAGGGAAGATCGCGTCCAGGGAGAAGGAGACGAACAGCGAAGCGCGGGACCGTGCAAAGTGGCAGTATTATTATGGCCATTTGAAAACGCTACTCAAGACGGATCCAGTGTTCAAGATATTAAGGCCCAAGTTGATCGGTCCTCTGGACAAGCCGATCTCGGTCCCACCTCCGGGGACCAACAAAGTTGACGAGATCAATTTGATTTTGCAGATGTTGGATGACATGGGTGTCTGCCCTAACGCTTTTGATGGAGATGAACTGCTGAGTTGCAGCTTGGAACAGTTGAAGAACGCGGCGAACGAGTTTGTGGAGATTATGATAATGCTGGTGGGCAAAGCCAACGCTCCTGAAGACAAGATCGAGACACCTTTTGATTCGCTTCAGGAACACGCCGTGGGATCGCCCCGCTACGCCTCGGACGACTCCGAGAGCGAGTCAGATGGATCCATCAGCATTCGTCGAATGTCGTTAGGACCGTCTGGCGGTATGTTTTTAAAGGACAAGATCGGCCAAGCCAAGATCGACGCCTTTAAAGGACAAGCCAAGAGCGACATGCCACAGAGATCGGCCGGTACCCGTACTAGGCTGAATGATCAAGAAGAGGGCGATCTAAGCCGGCACTTCAATGCAGCCATGAGGAAGTACGAGGCGGATCAACGTACAGCTCAGCGAATGAATCGACAGCCGACCCACTACCCAGATCGCCGTGCCTTTTTCCATCCCTCGCACGAAAGCCATGACATGCCGGATGTGGAGATGGAATCGGTGAAGTCGGACACTTACCAGCAGATCCATCAAGAGGCGGAATACGACCCGGACGATTTATGGATGCCCGAACCACGGCGCCCTCACGTAGCCTCGACCGGTGTGACTGCCGGAGGGGGAAACATCACGCAGAGGATCAGAATCTCATCGATTTCTGAACTGAAAGAATTCTCAGGGAAGGATCGGGAAGTAGACAAAGCACGAACCTGGATCGGCAAATTGAAGTCAGCGTTCCTCCGGGATCAAGCACCGGACGAAGAGAGATGTCTGGTTTTCGGTGATCTCATGGTGGGCCCCGCCCGTTATTGGTACCGACAGCTGAGTAGATCGACGAGATTCAATTGGAAGGAGTTGATGAACAGCTTTCTTGTGGAATATGCGGGACACGGGATGTCCGCGAGCCGACAGTATTACCACGCAAAGAAGCGATCGGAGGAAGATCCTTTGCAGTACCTGTATCGGCTTAATGTGATGGGAATGGAAGCGAAGATACCGGTGATGACTGGATTGCCAGCTGCGCGCAAGGAACATGTCAACCATTTCATTGACACTTTGGACGACCCCGATCTGTCCAATCAATTGCTACTGCTGAATGTAGAAGACGCGGAGGCCATGCAAAAGACACTGCATGGATATCAACAAGGGAGATCGCGTCAAGGGAAAGTGATGATGGGATCGTCCAAGTTCAGACAGAAGGGAACTCAGGGTCCAGCGCTGTCTAAGCCTGCACGAGCGGTGAGGATGATCCGTACCGAGGATGTCAGCAGCGAGTCAGGATCGGACACTTACGGATCGGATTTGGAAGATCGATTGAGATCAGTCCATGTGGCTGCCACTACGGATCGGCGTTCATCTCCTAACGACGTTACAGCAAACGCGAGATCGGTCGACCCGAACAATCGTCGAGACTATCAAGATCGCAATTTGCCATCGAAGCCGTGTACTCATTGCGGATCAACCAAGCATGGAGATCTCCGTTGTTGGAAACGGCTCACTTGCCAGAAGTGTGGGCGTAAAGGACACCCCTCTGACAACTGTTTCTTCGTGTGCCGTGCCTGCGGTGAGATGCACGACCCGGGGAAGTGTCCCATGGAGGAGTTCTACAACATGATCCGCCAGTGGTATGTCCCGAACAAGCATGCGGGGATGCTGCCAGAAAAGGCCGAGAAGATGTTAAACTAGGACGCTCGCCAGGTTTGAATCTGGTACGAGCCGAGCGTTCTGGGCTCTGCATTATTGCATACGTGGAAAAAAAGAAGACGGATCGCGAGAGTAAGCAGGATACAGATATGGAAACAAATATATCTCGTTCGAAGTTAAAACGTGTCGCTTCTGTGGCCCATCTGAAACGGATCGATGAATACTCGCGATCTGAACCAACTATGGAGATCGAGCTCGCTTACGGTGAATCTCGCGGATACTGGAAACATTATTCGCCCGGGAAATGGTTCAAACAAGCGAAAGCTGTTGGCAAGATCAACAATGTAAAAGCCACTCTGCTATTTGATTCTGGTGCTGAAGTGTCGATCATTGACACCACCTTTGCTCGTGAGGTCGGTTGCAATATTGACGAGAGTCAACGACAAGAATGTATCGGGATAGGAGAAGCTCCATACATGACAATAGGACGCACCAAGATCAAAGTAACCCTCGCGGGGTCGTTAGTGTACTATTTCAATGTGTGGGTAGGCGATCTGGCAGGGCAAGAAGCGATTCTGGGCATGGACTTTATGGTTCCTGCCGGAGTGCGGCTCGACCTAGCGGATGGTGCGCTATGTCTACCAGAAGAAATCCGCATTCACCTCGCAGGACGTCGCCCCGCGTACGGATCGAAGATACAACATATAACGGCGAAGGACCAACATGTGGTGATCCCGGTCGGAGAGTCAAGGGAAGTGAAGATCGGGATCGGAGGGGCTAAGATGAAGTTGTGGGTCGCCAGAGGACCAGACTGGGTACCTACAGTGATCTCGGGGTTTGGTAGTAGGAAGTACCTGCAGATGACCAACACTGGCGATCGTGAGATCATATTGCCCACCCACACTATATTGGGCTTGTGGACCGAAGGCGATATGGTACCACGAACTCAAGGTTTCGTGACGGTCGGATCGGGGAAGTACAAGGAGTGGCAAACTCTGGCGTATGAGGCTACGACGGATCGAGTGAAGGAACTCCCAAAAGAACATACCGGCCCACTGGTAGATCGCCCTACGTATGCCACCCCCAAACGTATCGTTAAACGACCGTCTGATACGTTGAAGAACCTATCTCCAGCGATCTCCACGGTAACGCACCAAACTAACAATGGCGAATCGCAAAAGGCAGATGCTGTGGTTGCCAAAGAAGAAACAGTCAACAGAGCTGAGCTATTGTGGATGGAAAACGACCATGAGATCGGAACCCAACATGCAACGAAGGGAGATCGCGATATCGATCAAGAATGGCTACGTGACATGTCGTCTCTATCGAAAGCCGATCCGACCGGTAAACTGCTGAGGTCGGAGCAGCCGGGAGAGATGAAAGAGCCTAAGGAAGAAGCAATGTTAAAGACTGAAGATGTCGAGATCGCGGGAACACCAGTTTACTACCACGAGAGCGGAGATTTGTTTGCTGAAGATATCGAGCAACACATGGCGGTACTACCAGAAATGTCGGCGACTACAGAAGAAGTTACGATTGAGGACATTCAGATCGGCGATCCCGATATGCCTCTCACCACTGATCAACAGCGGCTCAGATCGCTGATCTGGAAGAGTCGTCACATCCTCATGGGTAGAGGTAATGCTCTACCACCAGCAGCACGAGGCGCGATCTGTGATATTGATGTCGGTGGGGCAGCACCGATAGCGCAAAGAGTACGTCCGGTCGCACCAAAATATCGGGAGAAGTTATCGGACCTCATCAAAGGACTACTAGCGGCCAAGATCGTCCAGCCATCCACGTCACCGTGGGCGTCTCCGATAGTGGTGATCATCAAGAAGAACGGAGTGGATATTCGCCTTTGCATTGATTATCGAAGAGTGAATCAGCTGACACGTCTAATGGTTTATCCCATGCCGTTGATCAGCGATCTATTAGAAGACCTAGATAAAGCTTTATGGTACTGTTCGCTGGATATGGCTAGTGGATTCTGGGTGGTTGAGATGACTGAGCGAGCCAAATTGATCTCAGCGTTTGTCACACCGTTTGGTCTTTTCGAGTGGCTACGAATGCCTTTTGGGCTTAAGAACGCGCCCCAAATCTATCAACGTCTGGTCGACAACGCACTGTATGGATATCTCAAGATTGGCCAGAGATCATCCGCTGATGGCCAGATCGACGTGTTCAAAGATGGTGAACCGGAGACAGATCGACGACCTTCTATACTGGGACGTCGATCTTACATTGATGACATCATCATACCAGCCACTTCATGGGAGTCTCTGTACGCAAAAGTAGAGCGATTGCTGGAAGCATGTGATAAGTGGAATTTTTCTATCAGTCTCACAAAAAGTTTTTGGGGGTGCCGTAAGGTCGACTATCTGGGACACCAAGTGTCGATTGATGGTTTGGAGGCTCAGCCCAAGAACTTAGAGTCGTTGGTCAACATCCCGTTTCCTAGCACGCTACGAGCTATGCAATCTTTTCTCGGGAGTTTGAACTACTACCGCCGCTTCATTGAAGATTTCGCGGTGTACGCCGCGGTGTTATATGAGTTAAGAGAATCAGGTTTCTTCGAGATCGGCCAATCTCAGCTCGCAGCAGGAGAAGAATGGTCGACCGAAGATCGACGAAAGGAAGCCAAGGTTAGCTTTCACTATGCTAAAGGCTAAGATAGCTATCGCTCCTATGCTTAAACACTTCGACCCGGATCGCCATCTCGTGATTGTGGTCTATGCTAGCAAGTGGGCTGTTTCAGCGGCCCTGATACAAGAGTACGATGGCGTGTATCATCCGGTGACGTTTACAAGCCGCACGTTGAAGCCCAATGGGCTTAACTACGGAACGGTGGAAAAAGAAGTGCTGGCGCTACTTCGTGTCTTAGATGTATGATACACTACGCTTGCTTCGCGAGAGATCACTGTGCTGACCCGACATTCTACGTTAGCGTGGTTGATGCAATCTCGGGGACTCAACGGGAGATTAGGACGGTGGGCTGCTTTGTTGTCAAACTGGACTATGGAGGTGAAGAAATATGAGCGAGGAGAGGAAAAAATCCTTGGCATGTTGGCAGCGAGTATCACTCCAAGAGATGAAATAGAAGAGATGCTGATCGCGATCTCCCCACGTAAAGACTGCCGACTCAAGATAGCAACACCACCACCAACGGTGGAAGCAGATGAGGAGTTGCTGGTGGCCAGCTTCGATGGATCGGCGAGGATAAAAAAGAAAGGAGGGTCGTACAGTGCGGTGATATGGAGGTTACTCGAGTGGACGATTGTGGCGGCAGAATCAAGATATGCTCACGATTTGACTGTGAATGAAGCGGAGTATAATGGATTGCTATTGTGCTTTGAGTTACTCGCCGATCTGGACAGGGGGCGAGTAATTCTGTGTGGAGACTCTGATTTGGTAATTCGGCAAATGCGCGGTGAGATCGACTGCAAGGCACCGGGCCTTCAGCTTCTGAGACACAAAGCGTTGGAGAAGCTGCGGTCATGGCCTAGTCACGAGTTTCTACATATGAAGCGAGAGTGGAATCAGAGCGCAGATCGACTAGCCAGCACAGCGTTGCAGAGCGAAAAAGGAAGAACAATTGTAGCTGAAGAAGATCGGCAAGATCTGATGACACTGAACCGTCTCGACGAATTGTTGAAGCCCAAGCAAGATGGTCAGCTGGCTCGGGTAACTGCAATCACGAGATCGGCCGAGAGGATACGTCATGAACCTGAAGTGATTCAGGAAGAGATAGTACAGCGAATTAGGATTCAACGGATTGTCCAGGCTCAAGATGAAGAGCGTTGGATTATTAATCTCAAGAAGTATCTAAGTGGCGATGTGTCAAACTTGGACGCGGGAGCAGTGAAGGTATGCGCAAAACTGGCGCCGGAGTACGAGATCGATGAGAGCGATCTGCTATTTTTCTGCCCCACGGCGAAAAGAAAGTCAGAAGATCGTGATGGTTTGATGCGGTTGGTGATCCCTGAGACGTTGCAACAAGACTTCTTGCACCACTATCATACGAGTCTAGAAGGAGGCCACCAGGGTATCGGCCGAACCTATCAGAAGATTAGATCGCGATTCCATTGGAGAGGACTGTACCGGATCGTTCAACGATATGTGGGCGAATGTATCGACTGTGAAATCGGAAAAGGAAGCCCGATGATTCATGGGAGATCCCCGGGGAATCTACACGCATCCTATCCATTCCAGATCATAGCAATGGATCATATACTGTCGTTGCCCAAGTCCATCAAGGGGAACACCGAACTGCTCATTTGGGTGGACCTCTTCTCGGGATATGTAATTGCAAAGGCTAGCTCTTCACGGACGGCACAAACAATAGCGGAAAATTACGAAGAATGTGTGTTTCGACGCTTCGGGGCTAGCGAGGCTATCAGGCATGATCGAGAACCGGGATTTATGTCCGACTTCTTTCGAGCCTTCAGCCGGATCGTAGGACAAAAACAGCGTGCTACCATGGCTTACAGGCCACAAGCAAATGGAACAGCCGAGCGAATGGTGCAAACCTTGACGCGGTCGCTTAAGATGTACGTGGCTGAAGTTGACCAACGAGACTGGGATGAGTATGCTGAGCGGCTCACATTTGCCATCAACACCGCTCAACATCGAGTTCGAGGGAACACCCCATTCTATCTGATTCATGGATGGGACCCGCGATCAACGTTGGAAGCTACGTTATCAGTAGGAACACGAGGACGAGAGATCGCGATCCGAAGCGGTGGAGATATAATATCCAAAGACAATACCAGCGAGCTCGATCCGCAGTGAACGATCAACTACGAGCTGCGATCCAAAGGAGGGCAGATCGACATAATGAAGATGTAGAGAAACATGAGATCGAAGTGGGAACGCAAGTTTGGTTATACCTGGATCGAGTCAAAGAGGGAAATGCGAAGAAGCTAGCGCATATGTGGCATGGTCCATTCCGAGTTGCGGACATATGTGGAGGTCACGCTGTGAAATTGGAGATCGCCGGAACTCCGTATCGGTTATTTCCGATTGTACATTTATCGAAGCTAAAAAAGGTAAAAACGTTCCCTGAACGGCCGAAGGATCAGCTGACGATAGACGAAGCAGAGCGCTTGAATTTCGATGAGGCTCTGCTGCCAGAAGATAGTTGGGAGAGTGAGCTTGAGGAAGGAGAGTACAAAGTAGAAGAAATATTGGACGTGCGATCTGGTAGGAAAACCCGTTATGGGCGAGTACATCGACAGTTTCTGGTGAAGTGGAAGGCACATCCCGATCTAAGTTGGGTGGATGAGGCCGATCTGAGTTGTGGGGCGATCTTGCAGGAGTTTGAGCGGAAGCGAGTGAGTCGAAACCGTTTCGAAGCGATGCAGTCTCACGAAGGCAAGTTGGACGAACCTTAACAGTTGGAACAAGTGTGCTAGGCGGTAGCACGTGCTGGTGGATGAGGTCGCAAGATGTGTTGGGAGGTAGCACAGGCTGATGGATGGTGTTTTTGTGTATGAGTGTGGCGATAGTCACGTAAATTACCTTACTGAATGATGTGGAATGAGAAGGATCGAGGTCGTGGAAGTTGCAAAGAATGAAGGACCTAAGAAAAGAGACGATGATCGAATGACTTGCACAATTATGAAAGACGATCGGGCTTGGGCACCGATCTTGAACTAAGACGATGGAGCAGGCTTGAACTTGTTCTGTAGACGAGGGATCTGCGATCCGGGGTGATCCCAATAGGCGTTGCGGAACTGGTTGCGCCAAGGATCCTCTTGGTCGGCCATGTCCAACGCCTCTAGCAAGTCAGCTGGGTCGTTAGAGTGTCCTGACCCTGGATACCAAACTCTTTCTTCATGTGGGCGCGGATAGTGGAGGAAGAAGGGATCCAGCAAGATGTCGAGATCGCAGTGGCCAGAGATCATGTCGTTAAGTATCCACTTCAAGAAGTTCTATCAACGCGCTTCAAAGCGAGATCGGCGCTGCTTTCGTTCACGCCAGAATGTTTGCATAAATCGTTCGGATCGTCGTTGGGCCAGAGAGATCGGTAAAGCATGAGTAGATTCCCATAGAGATTGCCGATGAGTGGACTCAAGCTCCAGGTAACGATGACTCATGTATCGATACCATCCAGTCATGGTGAACGATATCGGGTTCACGGGGACCACGATATTGTCCCAGGTGGCCGTAGCGTAAAGAGCCTGGATGTGCTGCAGCGAAATCAGCCCAGAGGCTCAAGTCCCCGTCGGCGGAGCTCGCCCATGACTGTGGAAGGAGAACAGAAAATTCCTGGGCTTGGAGTAGTGGTGAAACAGCAGCTCAATGGTCATGGTCCTCACGCAAACCATCGCGATCCGCGAAACTGACCAGGGAGCGATCTCGGACGCTACCCGTCGGGAAGGCGCCAGATAATTGGGAATCCACCGATCCCGTGGCTGCTGGAGTGGCAGAAGATGGTCGAAATCAACGGAGGAGATGACTCTGTTAGCCACTTGGCGCGTCGGAAGGGTGATGCTGTTTTCGCTATCGGACAAATGGCGATCCGAAAGCGCAGTGGACCCCGGAGGCCGACTAGCGGAGCCAGTCTCGCTGTGTGTTTCCCCTGTCGGCGACGCCTCCACATCTTCTACGTCTCCATCATCTCGAATTCCAACCACGGGGGCAGCTGCGACCGGAGAGTATGGGTACGAAAGATAACGGGGCTCCGGAGCGTCTGGAGAGAGCGACCGCGACAGTTCTTGAGCTGATGCGGTAGCTGCGGAAGAAGCGGAAGCGACCTGGGCAGCCGGAGAGAAGTCTAAAGTCGAAGATCGGGCATCCGACCTAGGCTGACGACGAGCGGTCGATCTCGAGCGGGACAACACGGACGGGTCAAATCTCCCGAGCTAGTCTGACTCGGTTGGCTCCCCACTTCCCGATCCAGTCCTAGAAGACGTAGACGAGGACGGCGAAGAAGAATAATCGGGTGAAGGCTCGGGTGGGGCCAATCTGGGGAGTTTCTTGGAGGGCGTTGAGGGGTTCAACGACAATAGCCGGGAGGCCACACGGGTGGTGGGAGAATCTCTGGATCTCGACCGTGGTCGAACACGCCGACGCTTGGTAGGCGGGCCAGACGATCTCGATCTGGACCTACGGGCAAGCGATCTCGATCTGCGGGTGGCGGAAACAGGTGGCGATCCGACCGGAGTAGCACTCTTGGGCGTCGGTCGAACGGTCAGTGCAGACGACCGGGACCCGAGTATAGCACTGTATAGGGTGTCGAGGAGGGCACGGTATTCTGCTATGGCCCGATCCCGATCGTGCTCCGCCACCTGCAGCTGGTCGTGCACCGTGAGGTGTTCCGCAAGCTGACGACGGAGGTTGGCGTTTTCCATCTGCAAAAGTGCCAACTGACCCTCCAGAGGAGTCAAGCCATCCACTTGTTGCACAAGATCGCTAATTGAAGCCAGTCTCTCTGCGATCTCCGCCTGAGATCAAGCCAATTGCTCCTTCAAGTGCAAAACATCTATGTGAAGGAAAGACCTGTCGGAGGTCAGCTGGTCGCGCTGCCGTCGGAGAGAATTAAGCTCAGCTTGGAGCGAGTGCATTTGAGTCCTCAAAGCGTTCACCTGTCGTTCCAAGCTGCCTTGATCCTCCTCGTTGGCACGTAACAAAGCGCGTAGTCGACGAACCTCTTCCGATTGATCGCGATGTGTCTGCAGAGCTCGTTTACAGTCGCTTAAAGAATGTACTGCGTCGACGTAGCGGTCCTGCATCCAATCGTATCGACGCTGGACGAAGGAGACGAAGGGGGCGACCAGTTCATGCAGAGAATCAATTTCTTTGTCCAAACGATCCCCCCGGGCGACCGCATCTCGGTATAAATGCTGAAGCTCATGAATGGTGTCGGCTTGGCTGCGGAAGGTGGCCTCGCGATCCCATAAATAAGAGATTGTAGCCAACGTAAGACGAACGTCGTCGGCAGAAACTCTTGGAACGCGGCCTGTAACGTCCGCAGCTGGAGCAGACTCTGTACGAGACTCACTAATGGCCAGGGCGTCGGACCTAAATGCACCCAGGGTCGCCGGAGGTGCAGGAAGTGAGGACGGCTCAGAGGGACGATCTGGCGATCCCGTGACGATCGATGGCGACCTGACCGAACTGGAATCACTTGGAGACTCGTGTCGATCTGGAACAATTGGAGCATACATCCCGCGGTCCGGCGACCGAGACGGCAAGTTGCGGGCTGGGGACGAAGGTCTGGTTGGCCGTCTATCTGGCGATCCCGGGGCGATCGGTGGAGATCCGGCTGGAACTAGATGTCTTGGAGACGCATGTTGATCTGGGACGATGGGAGCATACCTCTCGCGATCCGGCGGTCCAGACGACGGGTCGCGATCCGGAGACAGAAACACGGTGGAGCCTTCTGACGAGATCGGCGAGGTGGTAAATGCGTTGGAAAGGCCATAAGACGGACTTGAGTGGTTGGAGCAAAGTTGATAAGTGACTGCACTGAGGTCAATTGCTGTACAATGGACTTCAGTACAAGGGGCGGTTGTGGTGAAGTCACTAATCAAATTTTGTACGAGGATCGGTGACCACATATTTGAGGTGCCACTTACTGGTGGAGAATTAGACCACGGGACCTGGCGATCCAATGAGAGATGGGAGGCGATCCCAACGGAGAAAGACGATACGATCCAACTGTCGTCAGACTGACGGGTATCGAACGATCTGAGACGGGGCGTGAAAAGGGATGATTCCCATGCTGCGATCTGGGACAAGGAATGATTGTAACGGTGCGATCTGGGACAAGGGACTGGATTGTACTAAACGGCTGATCTGAAGCAGAATTACTCTGGGAAAGGTGCATCTGGGACCAGACGATGCGAAGTGACTCTGTGACAAAGGTGTTGAAATCTATTAGATCGATGACATTCTATACCGGGCTCTCAAAAGAAGTACTGATTTAGGTTAATTATGGACCGATCTGGAATTGTGTATGTTGGTGGGAGTCCGGGGGACCGTTGTAAGAACTATGGATGGTCCCATTGAGCAGATAGACCCTTGGGAATGGTATTGGAGTACACACAATGAACGGAAAAGGCATATAGGGCCGGATCGCACTGTGTCGATCCTCAACGATCTCGAATTGGACATCAGATCGGTCATGTTCCCTGCTGGTTATGGATATATCGATGATGGACCTATTGTATGATGGTGTACATGCTTGTTGGAGACCCATGAGTGATGTCCCAAAAGTTCAGACCGAAAGAGCCAGTGGAAGCCGGTCGAAGTGACGTCGCAAAATGGATTTAGACACATTTCGGCATTTGGATACTATTTTGGACTTTTCGGTACCAAAATTGGGTATTTGGTACCGTATTTGGAATTTGGTCCCTTTTTTGGTATCTAGGTACGATATCGGGAGTATTGGCGCTATCTTTGGAGTACAGGTCACGAGATTTCGACACGTATTCAAAGGGAGGTCAAGCTTAAAGGTGATATCGACTTGGAGAGTGACCTACGGTTGGGAATAGGCTTAAGGATAGGTTGGCTATTAATTTGGTTGGTCAATAAACAGACTTGAACTCTACTTCTTCTGCTCACGACGCACGTTCCCCTCCCCTCTTCTCCGGGCAAGATTGATTTGGCTTCCCCGGCGGGTCAAGGCGCGCGTGTTACAAGGACACAGAAGACCGATCTTGGATTGTTGGCCAAGATCGAGAAGAGCGATCTCGGGATATTTGGCCCGGATCGATCAAGTACTCACACTCAACTCAACTGCTAGGGTAGCAGCAACATCAGTAAAAGGAAAAGGACATTGGACACAAGATCGCGAGACGGCGCTAGTGGTCAGAAGATCGGGACAAGGCGTTCAAGACAAGACCGAGCAAGATCGTTTTGATTTACTGGACAGATCGGCACGTTTCATTTTGGCGAAACCCAGGACCGATCTGCCCACATTGCGCATTTCCGGCAAGATCGGCCGATCCCGAGACTAGATTGGACGGATCCCAACGCAAGATCGACGCAAGACAATTATTTGCTGAGTGAAGATTTCCGCACAGCGAAGACCCCGATCTCGAAGACAAATCGAGATCGGTGTGATTCAAGATCGAGATCGCGACATCGCCCAAGAGTGACTGCCGCGACTCAAGATCAAGATCGCAGAACCCCCGTTCGTGGTGTGAAGATTTCCGCACCGGAAGCGAACGCTCAACCCAACCTCTCAGCGAGATCGACATCTACCAAGGCCGTTACGAAGAGCTCAAGCCAGCCCAACCGACGGGTACACAAGGTGAGCACAAGGTTATACAGCAAGGCACGGATCGGAGTACCCCCTCCGTGAGTCGGCAAGTCTGGGCAAGTGGAAGATTGACACTCACTAAAGTAATTTTGTGAGATCGACTTCACCACATCTATGTATACCCTGGCAAGGTCTTACTTGAACAGGTCAAACCGGTCGAGGTCTAACCAGACGTAGTGTAACTCGTCAAGGTCTATATTGTGTCGGTCTAAGTCGTCTAATTCTAACTCGACTAGGTCTAACCCGGCGAGGTCTTACTCGAACAGGTCGAACTGGTCGAGGTCGAACCCGACGTGGTGTAACTCGTCAAGGTCCGAATCGTGTAGGTGTAAGTTGACTAACTAAAAATCAGCTATGTATAGCCAGGCGAGGGCTTACTAGACCAGCTCGAACTGATCGAGGTCGAACCCGACGTGGTGTAACTCGACAAGGTCTGTATTGTGAGGGTTGAAGTCGTCTAACCCTAACTCGTCTAGGTCTAAACCGGCGAGGTCTTACTCGTACAGGTCGAACTTGTAGAGGTCTAACTTGTCGTGGTGTAACTCGTCAAGGTCTAAATTGTGTAGGTTGAAGTAGTATAACCCTAACTCGTCCAGGTCTAACCTGGCGAAGTCTTACTCGAACAGGTCGAACTGATCGAGGTCGAACCATACATAGTATAACTCGTCAAGGTCTATATTGTGTAGGCCTAAGCCGTCTAACTCCAACTCGTCTAGGTCCAACCCGGCAAGATCTTACTCGAACAGGTCGAGTTGATCGAGGTCGAACCCGACGTAGTGTAACTCGTCAAGGTCTATATTGTGTCGGTTTAAGACGTCTAACCCTAACTCGTCTAGGTCTAACCCGGCGAGGTCTTACTCGTACAGGTCGAACTGATCGAGGTCGAAGACGACGTGGTGTAACTCGTCAAGGTCTATATTGTGTAGGTCTAAGTCGTCTAACCCTAACTCGTCCAGGTCTAACTCGGCGTGGTCTTACTCGAACAGGTCTAACTCCTCGAGGTCGAACCCGACGTGGTGTAACTCGTCAATTCTATATTGTGTAGGTCTAAGTCGTCTAACCCTAACTCGTCTGGATCTAACCTGGCGAAGTCTTACTCGAACAGGTCGAACTGGTCAAAGTCGAACTGATCGAGGTCGAACTCGACGTGGTCTGACTCGTCAAGGTCCATATTGTGTAGGTTGAAGTCGTCTAGCCCTAACTCATCTAGGTCTAACTCGGTAAGGTCTTACTCGAAAAGGTCGAACTGGTCGAGGTCGAACCCGACGTGGTGTAACTCGTCAAGGTCTGAATCGTGTAGGTATAAGTTGTCTTACTACAAATCGGCTTTGTATACCCTGGCAAGGTCTTACTCGTACAGGTCGAACCTGTCGAGGTCTAACGAGACGTAGTATAACTTGTCAAGGTCTATATTGTGACGGTCTAAGTCGTCTTCCCCTAACTCGTCTAGGTCTAATCAGGCGAGGTCTTACTTGAACAGGTCGAGGTCGAACTCGACGTGGTGTAACTCGTCAAGTCTATATTGTGTAGGCCTAAGCCGTCTAACTCCAACTCGTCTAGGTCTAACTCGGCGAGGTCTTACTCGAACAAGTCGAACTGATCGAGGTCGAACTGATCGAGGTCGAACCAGACATCGTATAACTCGTCAAGGTCTATATTGTGTCGGTTGAAGTCGTCTAACCCTAACTCCTCTAAGTCTAACCCGGCGAGGTCTTACTCGAACAGGTCTAACTCCTCGAGGTCAAACTTGTTGTGGTGTAACTCGTCAAAGTCTTTAATGTGTAGGTTGAAGTCGTCTAACCCAAATTCGTCTAGGTCTAGCTGGGCGAGGTCTTACTCGTACATGTCGAACTGGTCAAGGTCGAACCCGTTGTGGTCAAACTCGTCAAGGTCTATATTTTGTAGGTTGAAGTCGTCTAACCCTATTTCGTCTAGATCTAACTCGGCGAGGTCTTACTCGAAAAGGTCGAACTGATCGAGGTCGAATCCGACGTGGTGTAACTCGTCAAGGTCTATATTGTGCACGTTGAAGTCGTCTAACCTTAACTCATCTAGATCTAACTCGGCGATGTCTTACTCAAACAGGTCGAACTGATCGAGGTCGAACTGATCGAGGTCGAAGACGACGTGGTGTAACTTGTCAAGGTCTTTATTGTGTAGGTCTAAGTCGTCTAACCCTAACTCGTCCAGGTCTAACTCGGCGTGGTCTTACTCGAACAGGTCGAACTGGTCGAGGTCGAACCCGACGTGGTGTAACTAGTCAAGTCTAAATTGTGTAGGTTGAAATCGTCTAACGCTAATTCGTCTAGGTCTAACCTTGCGAGGTCTTATTCGAACAGGTCGAACTGATCGAGGTCGTACTGATCGAGGTCGAAGACGACGTGGTGTAACTAGTCAAGGTCTTTATTGTGTAGGTCTAAGTCGTCTAACCCTAACTCGTCCAGGTCTAACTCGGCGTGGTCTGGCTCGAACAGGTCGAACTGGTCGAGGTCGAACCCGACGTGGTGTAACTAGTCAAGTTTATATTGTGTAGGTCTAAGTCGTCTAACCCTAACTCGTCCAGGTCTAACTCGGCGTGGTCTGGCTCGAACAGGTCGAACTGGTCGAGGTCGAACCCGACGTGGTGTAACTAGTCAAGTCTATATTATGTAGGTCTAAGTCGTCTAACCCTAACTTATCTAGGTCTAACCTGACGAGGGCTTACTCGAACAGGTCGAACTGATCGAGTTCGAATCCGTCGTAGGCAACTCGTCAAGGTCTTTATTGTGTAGGTTGAAGTCGTATAACCCTAACTCGTCTAGGTCTAACTCGGTAAGGTCTTACTCGAAATGGTCGAACTAATCGAGGTCGAACCCGACGTAGTGTAACTCGTCAAGGTCTATATTGTGGTAGGTTGAAGTCGTCTAACCCTAACTCCTCTAGGTCTAACCTGGCGAGGTCTTACTCGAACAGGTCGAACTGGTCGAGGTCAAACTTACTGTGGTGTAACTCTTCAAGGTCTATATTGTGTAGGTTGAAATCGTCTAGCCCTAACTCATTAAGGCGGACTCGGTAAGGTCTTACTCGAATAGGTCGAACTGATCGAGGTCGAACCTGACGTAGTGTAACTCGTCAAGGTGTTTATTGTGTAGGTTGAAGTCGTCTAACCCTAACTCATCTAGGTCTAACCTGACGAGGGATTACTCGAACAGGTCTAACTCCTCGAGGTCAAACTTGTTGTGGTGTAACTCGTCAAGGTCTATATTGTGTAGGTTGAAGTCGTCTAACCCTAACTCATCTAGGTCTAACCTGGCGAGGTCTTACTCGTACAGGTCGAACTGGTCGAGGTCGAACCCGTTGTGGTCAAACTCGTCAAGGTCTATATTGTGTAGGTTGAAGTCATCAAACCCTAACTCGTCCAGGTCTAACCTGGCGAGGTCTTACTCGAACAGGTCGAACTGGTCGAGGTCGAACCCGATGTGGTCAAACTCGACAAGGTCTATATTGTGTAGGTTGAAGTCGTCTAACCCTAACTCGTCTAGGTCTAACCCGGCGAGGTCTTACTCGTACAGGTCGATATGGTCGAGGTCGAACCCGTTGTGGTCAAACTCGTCAAGGTCTTTATTGTGTAGGTCTAAGTCGTCTAACCCTAACTCGTCTAGGTCTAACCCGGCGAGGTCTTACTCGAACAGTTCTAACTCCTCGAGGTCTAAGCAGTTAAAGTATAACTCGTCAAGGTCTATGTTGTGTAGGTCTAACATGTCTAACCGTAACTCGTCTAGGTCTTACCTGGCGAGGTCTTACTCGTACAGGTCGAACTGGTCGAGGTCGAACCCCTTGTGGTGTAACTCGTCAAGGTCTTTATTGTGTAGGTTGAAGTCGTCTTACCCCAACTCGTCTAGGTCTAACTCGGTAAGGTCTTACTCGAAAAGGTCGAACTGATCGAGGTCGAACCCGACGTAGTGTAATTCGTCAAGTCTATATTGTGTAGGTCTAAGTCGTCTAACTCTAACTCGTCTAGGTCTAACTCGGTAAGGTCTTACTCAAACAAGTCGAACTGATCGAGGTCGAACCCGACGTGGTGTAACTAGTCAAGTCTATATTGTGTAGGTTGAAGTCGTCTAACCCTAACTCATCTAGGTCTAACTCGGTAAGGTCTTACTCGAAAAGGTCGAACTGATCGAGGTCAAACTTGTTGTGGTGTAACTCGTCAAGGTCTATATTTTGCAGGTTGAAGTCGTCTAACCCTAACTCGTCTAGGTCTTACTCGGTAAGGTCTTACTCGAAATGGTCGAACTAATCGAGGTCGAACCCGACGTAGTGTAACTCGTCAAGGTCTATATTTTGTAGGTTGAAGTCGTATAACCCTAACTCGTATAGGTCTAACCTGGCGAGGTCTTACTCGTACAGGTCGAACTGGTCGAGGTCGAACCCGTTGTGGTCAAACTCGTCAAGGTCTTTATTGTGTAGGTTGAAGTCGTCTGACCCTAACTCATCTAGGTCTAACTCGGCGAGGTCTAACTCGAAAAGGTTGAACTGATCGAGGTCGAACCCGTTGTGGTCAAACTCGTCAAGGTCTATATTCTGTAGGTTGAAGTCGTCTAACCCTAACTCGTCTAGGTCTAACCCGGCGAGGTCTTACTCGAAACGGTCTAACCCGTCGAGGTCAAACTTGTTGTGGTGTAACTCATCAAGGTCTATATTGTGTAGGTTGAAGTCGTCTAACCCTAACTCGTCCAGGTCTAACCGGGCGAGGTCTCAATCGTACAGGTCGAACTGGTCGAGGTCAAACTTGTTGTGGTGTAACTCGTCAAGGTCTATATTGTGTAGGTTGAAGTCGTCTAACCCTTACTTGTCTAGGTCTTACCTGGCGAGGTCTTACTCAAACAGGTTAAACTGGTCGAGGTCGAACCCGTTGTGGTCAAACTCGTCAAGGTCTATATTGTGTAGGTTGAAGCCGTCAAACACTAACTCGTCCAGGTCTAACCCGGCGAGGTCTTACTCGTACAGGTCGAACTGGTCGAGGTCGAACCCGTTGTGGTGTAACTCGTCAAGGTCTTTATTGTGTAGGTTGAAGCCGTCAAACACTAACTCGTCCAGGTCTAACCTGGCGAGGTCTTACTCGAACAGGTCGAACTGGTCGAGGTCGAACCCGTTGTGGTCAAACTCGACAAGGTCTATATTTTGTAGGTTGAAGTCGTCTAACCCTAACTCATCCAGGTCTAACCTGGCGAGGTCTTACTCGTACAGGTCGAACTGGTCGAGGTCGAACCCGTTGTGGTGTAACTCGTCAAGGTCTTTATTGTGTAGGTTGAAGCCGTCAAACACTAACTCGTCCAGGTCTAACCTGGCGAGGTCTTACTCGAACAGGTCGAACTGGTCGAGGTCGAACCCGTTGTGGTCAAACTCGACAAGGTCTATATTTTGTAGGTTGAAGTCGTCTAACCCTAACTCATCCAGGTCTAACCTGGCGAGGTCTTACTCGTACAGGTCGAACTGGTCGAGGTCGAACCCGTTGTGGTCAAACTCGCCAAGGTCTAAATTGTGTAGGTTGAAGTCGTCTAACCCTAACTCATCTAGGTCTAACTCGGTAAGGTCTTTATCGAAATGGTCGAACTAATCGAGGTCGAACCCGACGTAGTGTAACTCGTCAAGGTCTATATTGTGTAGGTTGAAGTCGTCTAACCCTAACTCGTCTAGGTCTTACCTGGCGAGGTCTTACTCGTACAGGTCGAACTGGTCGAGGTCGAACCCGTTGTGGTGTAACTCATCAAGGTCTATATTGTGTAGGTTGAAGTCGTCTAACCCTAACTCGTCCAGGTCTAACCGGGCGAGGTCTCAATCGTACAGGTCGAACTGGTCGAGGTCAAACTTGTTGTGGTGTAACTCGTCAAGGTCTATATTGTGTAGGTTGAAGTCGTCTAACCCTAACTCATCTAGGTCTAACTCGGTAAGGTCTTACTCGAAAAGGTCGAACTGATCGAGGTCGAACCTGACGTGGTGTAACTCGTCAAGGTCTTTATTGTGTAGGTTGAAGTCGTCTAACCCTAACTCATCTAGGTCTAACTTGGTAAGGTCTTACTCAAACAAGTCGAACTGATCGAGGTCGAACCCGACGTAGTGTAACTCGTCAAGGTCTACATTGTGCAGATCTAAGCCGTCAAACACTAACTCGTATAGGTCTAACTTGGTAAGGTCTTGCTCAAACAGGTCGAACTGATCGAGGTCGAACACGACGTAGTGTAACTCGTCAAGGTCTACATTGTGAAGATCTAAGCCGTCAAACACTAACTCGTATAGGTCTAACCTGGCGAGGTTTTACTCGTACATGTCGAACTTGTCGTGGTGTAACTCGTCAAGGTCTACATTGTGTAGGTTGAAGTCGTCTAACCCTTACTCGTCTAGGTCTTACCTGGCGAGGTCTTACTCAAACAGGTTAAACTGGTCGAGGTCGAACCCGTTGTGGTCAAACTCGTCAAGGTCTATATTGTGTAGGTTGAAGCCGTCAAACACTAACTCGTCCAGGTCTAACCCGGCGAGGTCTTACTCGTACAGGTCGAACTGGTCGAGGTCGAACCCGTTGTGGTGTAACTCGTCAAGGTCTTTATTGTGTAGGTTGAAGCCGTCAAACACTAACTCGTCCAGGTCTAACCTGGCGAGGTCTTACTCGAACAGGTCGAACTGGTCGAGGTCGAACCCGTTGTGGTCAAACTCGACAAGGTCTTTATTGTGTAGGTTGAAGCCGTCAAACACTAACTCGTCCAGGTCTAACCTGGCGAGGTCTTACTCGTACAGGTCGAACTGGTCGAGGTCGAACCCGTTGTGGTGTAACTCGTCAAGGTCTTTATTGTGTAGGTTGAAGCCGTCAAACACTAACTCGTCCAGGTCTAACCTGGCGAGGTCTTACTCGAACAGGTCGAACTGGTCGAGGTCGAACCCGTTGTGGTCAAACTCGACAAGGTCTATATTTTGTAGGTTGAAGTCGTCTAACCCTAACTCATCCAGGTCTAACCTGGCGAGGTCTTACTCGTACAGGTCGAACTGGTCGAGGTCGAACCCGTTGTGGTCAAACTCGTCAAGGTCTAAATTGTGTAGGTTGAAGTCGTCTAACCCTAACTCATCTAGGTCTAACTCGGTAAGGTCTTTATCGAAATGGTCGAACTAATCGAGGTCGAACCCGACGTAGTGTAACTCGTCAAGGTCTATATTGTGTAGGTTGAAGTCGTCTAACCCTAACTCGTCTAGGTCTTACCTGGCGAGGTCTTACTCGTACAGGTCGAACTGGTCGAGGTCGAACCCGTTGTGGTCAAACTCGTCAAGGTCTATATTGTGTAGGTTGAAGTCGTCTGACCCTAACTCATCTAGGTCTAACCTCGGCGAGGTCTTACTCGAACAGGTCGAACTGATCGAGGTCGAACCCGTTGTGGTCAAACTCGTCAAGGTCTATATTGTGTAGGTTGAAGTCGTCTAACCCTAACTCATCTAGGTCTAACTTGGTAAGGTCTTACTCGTACATGTCGAACTGGTCGAGGTCGAACCCGTTTTGGTGTAACTCGTCAAGGTCTTTATTGTGTAGGTTGAAGCCGTCAAACACTAACTCGTCCAGGTCTAACCTGGCGAGGTCTTACTCGTACAGGTCGAACTGGTCGAGGTCGAACCCGTTGTGGTCAAACTCGTCAAGGTCTATATTGTGTAGGTTGAAGTCGTCTGACCCTAACTCATCTAGGTCTAACTCGGCGAGGTCTTACTCGAAAAGGTTGAACTGATCGAGGTCGAACCCGTTGTGGTCAAACTCGTCAAGGTCTATATTGTGTAGGTTGAAGTCGTCTAACCCTAACTCATCTAGGTCTAACTTGGTAAGGTCTTACTCGTACATGTCGAACTGGTCGAGGTCGAACCCGTTGTGGTGTAACTCGTCAAGGTCTTTATTGTGTAGGTTGAAGCCGTCAAACACTAACTCGTCCAGGTCTAACCTGGCGAGGTCTTACTCGTACAGGTCGAACTGGTCGAGGTCGAACCCGTTGTGGTCAAACTCGTCAAGGTCTATATTGTGTAGGTTGAAGTCGTCTGACCCTAACTCATCTAGGTCTAACTCGGCGAGGTCTTACTCGAAAAACCACACCGGTCTAACCCGTCGAGGTCAAACTTGTTGTGGTGTAACTCATCAAGGTCTATATTGTGTAGGTTGAAGTCGTCTAACCCTAACTCGTCCAGGTCTAACCGGGCGAGGTCTCAATCGTACAGGTCGAACTGGTCGAGGTCAAACTTGTTGTGGTGTAACTCGTCAAGGTCTATATTGTGTAGGTTGAAGTCGTCTAACCCTAACTCATCTAGGTCTAACTCGGTAAGGTCTTACTCGAAAAGGTCGAACTGATCGAGGTCGAACCTGACGTGGTGTAACTCGTCAAGGTCTTTATTGTGTAGGTTGAAGTCGTCTAACCCTAACTCATCTAGGTCTAACTTGGTAAGGTCTTACTCAAACAAGTCGAACTGATCGAGGTCGAACCCGACGTAGTGTAACTCGTCAAGGTCTACATTGTGCAGATCTAAGCCGTCAAACACTAACTCGTATAGGTCTAACCTGGCGAGGTCTTACTCGTACAGGTCGAACTTGTCGTGGTGTAACTCGTCAAGGTCTACATTGTGTAGGTTGAAGTCGTCTAACCCTTACTTGTCTAGGTCTTACCTGGCGAGGTCTTACTCAAACAGGTTAAACTGGTCGAGGTCGAACCCGTTGTGGTCAAACTCGTCAAGGTCTATATTGTGTAGGTTGAAGTCGTCTAACCCTTACTCGTCTAAGTCTAACCCGGCGAGGTCTTACTCGAACAGGTCGAGCTGATCGAGGTCGAACCCCTTGTGGTCAAACTCGTCAAGGTCTTTATTGTGTAGGTCTAAGTCGTCTAACCCTCACTCGTCTAGGTATAACCCGGCGAGGTCTTACTCGAAAAGGTCGAACTGATCGAGGTCAAACTTGTTGTGGTGTAACCCGTCAAGGTCTATATTTTGCAGGTTGAAGTCGTCTAACCCTAACTAGTCTAGGTAAAACCTGGCGAGGTCTTACTCGTACAGGTCAAGGTCAAACTTGTTGTGGTGTAACTTGTCAAGGTCTATATTGTGTAGGTTGAAGTCGTCTAACCCTAACTCATCTAGGTCTAACTCGGTAATGTCTTACTCGAAAAGGTCGAACTGATCGAGGTCGAACCCGACGTAGTGTAACTCGTCAAGGTCTATATTGTGTAGGTCTAAGTCGTCTAACCCTAACTCGTCTAGGTCTAACCCGGCGAGGTCTTACTCGAACAAGTCGAACTGATAGAGGTCAAACTTGTTGTGGTGTAACTCGTCAAGGTCTATATTTTGCAGGTTGAAGTCGTCTAACCCTAACTAGTCTAGGTATAACCTGGCGAGGTCTTACTCGTACAGGTCAAGGTCAAACTTGTTGTGGTGTAACTTGTCAAGGTCTATATTGTGTAGGTTGAAGTCGTCTAACCCTAACTCATCTAGGTCTAACTCGGTAAGGTCTTTATCGAAAAGGTCGAACTGATCGAGGTCGAACCCGACGTAGTGTAACTCGTCAAGGTCTATATTGTGTAGGTTGAAGTCGTCTAACCCTAACTCGTCTAGGTCTAACCCGGCGAGGTCTTACTCGTACAGGTCGAACTGGTCGAGGTCGAACCCGTTGTGGTGTAACTCGTCAAGGTCTTTATTGTGTAGGTTGAAGCCGTCAAACACTAACTCGTCCAGGTCTAACCCGGCGAGGTCTTACTCGTACAGGTCGAACTGGTCGAGGTCGAACCCGTTGTGGTCAAACTCGACAAGGTCTATATTGTGTAGGTCTAAGTCGTCAAACCCTAACTCATCTAGGTCTAACTCGGTAAGGTCTTACTTGAAAAGGTCGAACTGATCGAGGTCGAACCCGACGTAGTGTAACTCGTCAAGGTCTATATTTGGTAGGTTGAAGTCGTCTAACCCTAACTCATCTAGGTCTAACCCGGCGAGGTCTTACTCGTACAGGTCGAACTGGTCGAGGTCGAACCCGTTGTGGTGTAACTCGTCAAGGTCTTTATTGTGTAGGTTGAAGCCGTCAAACACTAACTCGTCCAGGTCTAACCCGGCAAGGTCTTACTCGTACAGGTCGAACTGATAGAGGTCAAACTTGTTGTGGTGTAACTCGTCAAGGTCTATATTTTGCAGGTTGAAGTCGTCTAACCCTAACTAGTCTAGGTATAACCTGGCGAGGTCTTACTCGTACAGGTCAAGGTCAAACTTGTTGTGGTGTAACTTGTCAAGGTCTATATTGTGTAGGTTGAAGTCGTCTAACCCTAACTTATCTAGGTCTAACTCGGTAAGGTCTTACTCGAAAAGGTCGAACTGATCGAGGTCGAACCCGACGTAGTGTAACTCGTCAAGGTCTATATTGTGTAGGTTGAAGTCGTCTAACCCTAACTCGTCTAGGTCTAACCCGGCGAGGTCTTACTCGTACAGGTCGAACTGGTCGAGGTCGAACCCGTTGTGGTGTAACTCGTCAAGGTCTTTATTGTGTAGGTTGAAGCCGTCAAACACTAACTCGTCCAGGTCTAACCCGGCGAGGTCTTACTCGTACAGGTCGAACTGGTCGAGGTCGAACCCGTTGTGGTCAAACTCGACAAGGTCTATATTGTGTAGGTTGAAGTCGTCTAACCCTAACTCGTCTAGGTCTAACCCGGCGAGGTCTTACTCGTACAGGTCGAACTGGTCGAGGTCGAACCCGTTGTGGTGTAACTCGTCAAGGTCTTTATTGTGTAGGTTGAAGCCGTCAAACACTAACTCGTCCAGGTCTAACCTGGCGAGGTCTTACTCGTACAGGTCGAACTGGTCGAGGTCGAACCCGTTGTGGTCAAACTCGACAAGGTCTATATTGTGTAGGTTGAAGTCGTCTAACCCTAACTCGTCTAGGTCTAACCCGGCGAGGTCTTACTCGTACAGGTCGAACTGGTCGAGGTCGAACCCGTTGTGGTGTAACTCGTCAAGGTCTTTATTGTGTAGGTTGAAGCCGTCAAACACTAACTCGTCCAGGTCTAACCTGGCGAGGTCTTACTCGTACAGGTCGAACTGGTCGAGGTCGAACCCGTTGTGGTCAAACTCGTCAAGGTCTTTATTTTGCAGGTTGAAGTCGTCTGACCCTAACTCATCTAGGTCTAACTCGGCGAGGTCTTACTCGAACAGGTCTAACTCCTCGAGGTCTAAGCAGTTGAATTATAACTCGTCAAGGTCTATATTGTGTAGGTTGAAGTCGTCAAACCCTAACCCATCTAGGTCTAACTTGGTAAGGTCTTACTCAAACAGGTCGAACTGATCGAGGTCGAACCCGACGTAGTGTAACTCGTCAAGGTCGACATTGTGCAGATCTAAGCCGTCAAAATCCAACTCGTCTGGATCTAAATCGGCGAGGTCTTACTCGTACAGGTCGAACTTGTCGTGGTGTAACTTGTCAAGGTCTATATTGTGTAGGTTGAAGTCGTCTAACCCTAACTCGTCTAGGTCTAACTCGGCGAGGTCTTACTCCAAAAGGTTGAACTGATCGAGGTCGAACCCGTTGTGGTCAAACTCGTCAAGGTCTATATTGTGTAGGTTGAAGTCGTCTAACCCTAACTCGTCTAGGTCTAACCCGGCGAGGTCTTACTCGAAACGGTCTAACCCGTCGAGGTCAAACTTGTTGTGGTGTAACTCATCAAGGTCTATATTGTGTAGGTTGAAGTCGTCTAACCCTAACTCGTCCAGGTCTAACCGGGCGAGGTCTCAATCGTACAGGTCGAACTGGTCGAGGTCAAACTTGTTGTGGTGTAACTCGTCAAGGTCTATATTGTGTAGGTTGAAGTCGTCTAACCCTAACTCATCTAGGTCTAACTCGGTAAGGTCTTACTCGAAAAGGTCGAACTGATCGAGGTCGAACCTGACGTGGTGTAACTCGTCAAGGTCTTTATTGTGTAGGTTGAAGTCGTCTAACCCTAACTCATCTAGGTCTAACTTGGTAAGGTCTTACTCAAACAAGTCGAACTGATCGAGGTCGAACCCGACGTAGTGTAACTCGTCAAGGTCTACATTGTGCAGATCTAAGCCGTCAAACACTAACTCGTATAGGTCTAACCTGGCGAGGTCTTACTCGTACAGGTCGAACTTGTCGTGGTGTAACTCGTCAAGGTCTACATTGTGTAGGTTGAAGTCGTCTAACCCTTACTTGTCTAGGTCTTACCTGGCGAGGTCTTACTCAAACAGGTTAAACTGGTCGAGGTCGAACCCGTTGTGGTCAAACTCGTCAAGGTCTATATTGTGTAGGTTGAAGTCGTCTAACCCTTACTCGTCTAGGTCTAACCCGGCGAGGTCTTACTCGAACAGGTCGAGCTGATCGAGGTCGAACCCCTTGTGGTCAAACTCGTCAAGGTCTTTATTGTGTAGGTCTAAGTCGTCTAACCCTCACTCGTCTAGGTATAACCCGGCGAGGTCTTACTCGAAAAGGTCGAACTGATCGAGGTCAAACTTGTTGTGGTGTAACCCGTCAAGGTCTATATTTTGCAGGTTGAAGTCGTCTAACCCTAACTAGTCTAGGTCTAACCCGGCGAGGTCTTACTCGTACAGGTCAAGGTCAAACTTGTTGTGGTGTAACTTGTCAAGGTCTATATTGTGTAGGTTGAAGTCGTCTAACCCTAACTCATCTAGGTCTAACTCGGTAAGGTCTTACTCGAAAAGGTCGAACTGATCGAGGTCGAACCCGACGTAGTGTAACTCGTCAAGGTCTATATTGTGTAGGTCTAAGTCGTCTAACCCTAACTCGTCTAGGTCTAACCCGGCGAGGTCTTACTCGAACAAGTCGAACTGATCGAGGTCAAACTTGTTGTGGTGTAACTCGTCAAGGTCTATATTTTGCAGGTTGAAGTCGTCTAACCCTAACTAGTCTAGGTCTAACCTGGCGAGGTCTTACTCGTACAGGTCGAACTGGTCGAGGTCGAACCCGTTGTGGTCAAACTCGTCAAGGTCTATATTGTGTAGGTTGAAGTCCGTCTAACCCTAACTCATCTAGGTCTAACCCGGCGAGGTCTTACTCGTACAGGTCGAACTGATCGAGGTCGAACCCGACGTAGTGTAACTCGTCAAGGTCTATATTGTGTAGGTTGAAGTCGTCTAACCCTAACTCATCTAGGTCTAACCCGGCGAGGTCTTACTCGTACAGGTCGAACTGATCGAGGTCAAACTTGTTGTGGTGTAACTCGTCAAGGTCTTTATTGTGTAGGTTGAAGCCGTCAAACACTAACTCGTCCAGGTCTAACCCGGCGAGGTCTTACTCGTACAGGTCGAACTGGTCGAGGTCGAACCCGTTGTGGTCAAACTCGACAAGGTCTATATTGTGTAGGTTGAAGTCGTCTAACCCTAACTCGTCTAGGTCTAACCTGGCGAGGTCTTACTCGTACAGGTCGAACTGGTCGAGGTCGAACCCGTTGTGGTCAAACTCGACAAGGTCTATATTGTGTAGGTTGAAGTCGTCTAACCCTAACTCGTCTAGGTCTAACCCGGCGAGGTCTTACTCGTACAGGTCGAACTGGTCGAGGTCGAACCCGTTGTGGTCAAACTCGACAAGGTCTATATTGTGTAGGTTGAAGTCGTCTAACCCTAACTCGTCTAGGTCTTACCTGGCGAGATCTTACTCAAACAGGTTGAACTGGTCGAGGTCGAACCCGTTGTAGTCAAACTCGTCAGTGTCTATATTGTGTAGGCCTAAGCCGTCTAACTACAACTCATCTAGGTCCAACCCGGCGAGGTCTTACTCGAACAGGTCGAATTGATCGAGGTCGATCCTGATGTGGTGTAACTTGTCAAGGTCTATATTGTGTAGGTTGAAGTCGTCTAACCCTAACTCGTCTAGGTCCAACCCGGCGAGGTCTTACTCGAACAGGTCTAACTCCTCGAGGTCTAAGCAGTTTAAGTATAACTCGTCAAGGTCTATGTTGTGTAGGTTGAAGTCGTCTAACCCTAACTCGTCTAGGTCTGACTCGGCAAGGTCTTACTCGAACAGGTCGAACTGATCGAGGTCGTACTGATCGAGGTCGAACCCGACGTAGTGTAACTCGTCAAGGTCTTTATTGTGTAGGTTGAAGTCGTCTAACCCTAACTCGTCTAGGTCTAACTCGGTAAGGTCTTACTCGAAAAGGTTGAACTGATCGAGGTCGAACCCGACGTAGTGTAACTCGTCAAGGTCTATATTTGGTAGGTTGAAGTCGTCTAACCCTAACTCCTCTAAGTCTGACTTGCGAGGTCTTACTCGAACAGGTCTAACTCCTCGAGGTCAAACTTACTGTGGTGTAACTCGTCAAGGTCTATATTGTGTAGGTTGAAGTCGTCTAGCCCTAACTCATTAGGGCGGACTCGGTAAGGTCTTACTCGAATAGGTCGAACTGATCGAGGTCGAACCTGACGTAGTGTAACTCGTCAAGGTGTTTATTGTGTAGGTTGAAGTCGTTTAACCCTAACTCGTCTAGGTCTAACCTGACGAGGGATTACTCGAACAGGTCGAACTTATCGAGGTCAAACTTGTTGTGGTGTAACTCGTCAAGGTCTTTATTGTGTAGGTCTAACATGTCTAACCGTAACTCGTCTAGGTCTAACCTGGCGAGGTCTTACTCGTACAGGTCGAACTGGTCGAGGTCGAACCCGTTGTGGTCAAACTCGTCAAGGTCTATATTGTGTAGGTCTAAGTCGTCAAACCCTAACTCATCTAGGTCTAACTCGGTAAGGTCTTACTTGAAAAGGTCGAACTGATCGAGGTCGAACCCGACGTAGTGTAACTCGTCAAGGTCTATATTTGGTAGGTTGAAGTCGTCTAACCCTAACTCATCTAGGTCTAACCCGGCGAGGTCTTACTCGTACAGGTCGAACTGATCGAGGTCAAACTTGTTGTGGTGTAACTCGTCAAGGTCTTTATTGTGTAGGTTGAAGTCGTCTAACCCTAACTCGTCAAGGTCTAACCCGGCGAGGTCTTACTCGAACAGGTCGAACTTATCGAGGTCAAACTTGTTGTGGTGTAACTCGTCAAGGTCTTTATTGTGTAGGTCTAACATGTCTAACCGTAACTCGTCTAGGTCTAACCTGGCGAGGTCTTACTCGTACAGGTCGAACTGGTCGAGGTCGAACCCGTTGTGGTCAAACTCGTCAAGGTCTATATTGTGTAGGTCTAAGTCGTCAAACCCTAACTCATCTAGGTCTAACTCGGTAAGGTCTTACTTGAAAAGGTCGAACTGATCGAGGTCGAACCCGACGTAGTGTAACTCGTCAAGGTCTATATTTGGTAGGTTGAAGTCGTCTAACCCTAACTCATCTAGGTCTAACCCGGCGAGGTCTTACTCGTACAGGTCGAACTGATCGAGGTCAAACTTGTTGTGGTGTAACTCGTCAAGGTCTTTATTGTGTAGGTTGAAGCCGTCAAACACTAACTCGTCAAGGTCTAACCCGGCGAGGCCTTACTCGAACAGGTCGAACTTATCGAGGTCAAACTTGTTGTGGTGTAACTCGTCAAGGTCTTTATTGTGTAGGTCTAACATGTCTAACCGTAACTCGTCCAGGTCTAACCTGGCGAGGTCTTACTCGTACAGGTCGAACTGGTCGAGGTCGAACCCGTTGTGGTCAAACTCGTCAAGGTCTATATTGTGTAGGTCTAAGTCGTCAAACCCTAACTCATCTAGGTCTAACTCGGTAAGGTCTTACTTGAAAAGGTCGAACTGATCGAGGTCGAACCCGACGTAGTGTAACTCGTCAAGGTCTATATTTGGTAGGTTGAAGTCGTCTAACCCTAACTCGTCTAGGTCTAACCCGGCGAGGTCTTACTCGTACAGGTCGAACTGATCGAGGTCAAACTTGTTGTGGTGTAACTCGTCAAGGTCTTTATTGTGTAGGTTGAAGCCGTCAAACACTAACTCGTCAAGGTCTAACCCGGCGAGGTCTTACTCGAACAGGTCGAACTTATCGAGGTCAAACTTGTTGTGGTGTAACTCGTCAAGGTCTTTATTGTGTAGGTCTAACATGTCTAACCGTAACTCGTCCAGGTCTAACCTGGCGAGGTCTTACTCGTACAGGTCGAACTGGTCGAGGTCGAACCCGTTGTGGTCAAACTCGTCAAGGTCTATATTGTGTAGGTCTAAGTCGTCAAACCCTAACTCATCTAGGTCTAACTCGGTAAGGTCTTACTTGAAAAGGTCGAACTGATCGAGGTCGAACCCGACGTAGTGTAACTCGTCAAGGTCTATATTTGGTAGGTTGAAGTCGTCTAACCCTAACTCATCTAGGTCTAACCCGGCGAGGTCTTACTCGTACAGGTCGAACTTATCGAGGTCAAACTTGTTGTGGTCAAACTCGTCAAGGTCTTTATTGTGTAGGTTGAAGTCGTCTAACCCTAACTCGTCCAGGTCTAACCGGGCGAGGTCTTACTCGAACAGGTCGAACTAATCAAGGTCGTACTCATTGTGGTCAAACTCGTCAAGGTCTATATATTGTAGGTTGAAGTCGTCTAACCCTAACTCATCTAGGTCTAACTCGGTAAGACCTTACTCGAAAAGGTCGAACTGATCGAGGTCGAACTCGACGTGGTGTAACTTGTCCAGGTATATTTTTGTTTAGGTTGAAGTCGTCTAACCCTAACTCGTATCGGTCTAACCCGACAAGGTCTGACTCGTACAGGTCGGATTGATCGAGGTCGAACCTGTCGTAGTATAACTCGTCAAGGTCTTTATTGTGTGGGTTGAAGTCGTCTAACCCTAACTCATCTAGGTCTAACCTGGCGAGATCTTAATCGTACAGGTCGAACTGGTCGACGTCGAACCCAACGTGGTGTAACTCGTCAAGGTTAATATTGTATATGTCTAAGTCGTCTAACCCTAAATAGTCTATTTAAAACCCGGCGAGACCTAGACGAGATATCGTTAGACGACTTAGACCTACACAATTTAGACCTTGACGAGTTACACCACGACGGGTTCGACCTCGATCAACTCGACCTGTACGAGTAAGACCTCCCCGGGGTAGGCCTAGACGAGTTAGGGTTCGGCGACTTAGACAAACACAATATAGACCTTGACGCGTTTATCTGTACGAGTAAGACCTCGACCAGTTCGACCTGTACGAGTAAGACCTCGCCAGGTTAGTCGTATACAAGTTAGGGTAGACGACTTAGACCTACACAATATAAGTCTGAAGAGCTAGACCTCGACGGATCGATGTCGACCAGTTCGACCTGTACGAGTAAGACCTTGCCGGGTTAGACCTAGATGAGTTAGGGTTAGACGACTTAGACCTACACAATATAGACCTTAACGAGTTAGACCACTACAGGCTCGACATCGACCAGTTCGACCTGTACGAGGAAGACCGCTTCGTATAGGACCTTGACGAGATATGGTTAGACATGTTAGACCTACACCGGTTCGACCTTGACGATCCAGACCACGACGGGATCGATCTCGACCATTTCGACCTGTACGAGTAAGACCTCGGTGGGTTTAACCTAGACGAGTTAATGTTAGACGACTTCAACCTACACAATATAGACCTTGGCGAGTTTGACCACGACGGCTTCGACCTCGACCAGTTCGACCTGTACGAGGAAGACCTCTTCGTATAGGGCCTTGACGAGATAAATTTAAAATGTTAGACCTACACCGGTTCGACCTTGACGATCCAGACCACGACAGGCTCGACATCGACCAGTTCGACATGTACGAGGAAGACCTCTTCGTATAGGACCTTGACGAGATATGGTTAGACATGTTAGACCTACACCGGTTCAACCTTGACGATCCAGACCACGACGGGATCAATCTCGACCATTTCGACCTGTACGAGTAAGACCTCGCTGGGTTTAACCTAGACGAGTTAATGATAGACGACTTCAACCTACACAATATAGACCTTGGCGAGTTTGACCACGACGGGTTCGACCTCGACCAGTTCGACCTGTACGAGTAAGACCACGCCGGGTAAGACCTAGATGAGTTAGAATTAGACGACTACAACCTACACAATATAGACCTTGATGAGTTATACCACGACGGGCCAGACCTCGATCAGTTCGACCTGTACGAGTAAGACCACGCCGGGTTCGATCTAGATGAGTTAGGGTTAGACATGTTAGACCTACACAATATAGACCTTGACGAGTTACACCACGTCGACTTTGACCTCGATCAGTTCGACCTGTTCGATTAAGACCTCTCCGGGTTCGACCTAGAGGAGTTATACCTATCCTCGTGGGACATCGACAAATAAGGGTCAAAGGACTTAAACCTACACAATTTAGTCCTGGACGAGTTCGACCACAACGGATTCGACGTCGATTAGCTCGACCTTTATGAGTAAGACCTCGACGGGTTAGACTTAGACGAGTAAGGGTTAGACGACTTAGACCTACACAATATAGACCTTGACGAGTTTCACCACGACGGGTTCGACCTCGAGGAGTTAGACCTGTTCGAGTAAGACCTCGCCGGGTTAAGCCTAGACAAGTTAGGGTTAGACTGTTCCAACCTACCTAATGTAGACCTTGACGAGTAAGACCACGTCGGGTTCAATAATTAACAGTTAGACCCGTACGAGTGTGGTGAAGTCGATCTCACAAAATTGCCAATGTGAGTGTCGATCTTCCACTTGCCCGGACTTGCCGACTCACGGAGGGGGTACTTCGATCCGTGCCTTGCTGTATAACCTTGTGCTCACCTTGTGTGCCCGTCGGTTGGGCTGGCTTGAGCTCTTCGTAATGGCCTTGGGAGATGTCGATCTCGCTGAGAGGTTGGGTTGAGCGTTCGCTTCCGGTGCGGAAATCTTCACACCACGAACGGGGTTCCGCGATCTTGATCTTGAGTCGCGGCGATCTCTATTTGGAGATGTCGCGATCTTGAATCACACCGATCTCGATTAGTCTTCGGGATCGGGGTCTTCGCTGTGCGGAAATCTTCACTCAGCAAATGATAGTCTTGCGTCGATCTTGCGTTGGGATCGGTCCAATCTAGTCTCGGGATCGGCCGATCTTGCCGGAAGTGCGCAATATGGACAGATCGGTTCTTGGTTTCGCCAAAATGAAACACGCCGATATGTCCAGTAGATCGCTTCGATTTCGCTCGGTCTTGTCTTGAACGCCTTGTCCAGATCTTCTGACCACTTGAGCCGTCTCGCGATCTTGTGTCCAAAATCCTTTTCCTTTTCCTTTGTTGTGTTGCTGCTACCCTAGCAGTTGAGTTGAGTGTGAGTACTTGATCGATCCGGGCCAGATATCCCGAGATCGCTCTTCTCGATCTTGGCCAACAATCCAAGATCGGTCTTCTGTGTCCTTGTAACACGCGTGCCTTGGCCCGCCGGGGAAGCCAAATCAATCTTGCCAGGAGAAGAGGGGAGGAGAACGTGCGTCGTGAGCAGAAGAAGTATAGTTCAAGTCTGTTTATTAACCAACCAAATTAATAGCCAACCTATCCTTAAGCCTATTCCCAACCGTAGGTCACTCTCCAAGTCGATATCACCTTTAAGCTTGACCGTCCCCTTGAACACGTGTCGAAATTTCGTGACAGGTACTCCAAAGATAGTGCCAATACTCCCGATATCGTACCTAGACACCAAAAAGGACCAAATTCCAAATGCGGTACCAAATACCCACTTTTGGTACCGAAAAGTCCAAAATGCGGAATGTGTCTAAATCCATTTTGCGACGTCAATTTTATCGGCTTCCACTGGCTCTTTAGGTCTAAAGAGCCAAGATCAAGCGCAAGTCGGATGGGTCAATCGAGAAATACAAGGCACGACTTGTGGCCAAGGGCTTTCGCCAAAAGTACGGCATTGACTACACGGAGACATTCTCGCCCGTGGTCAAGTATGTGACGCTGCGAATGGTCATCGCCATCGCTAAGCACTTTGGATGGCCCCTCGACCAGCTTGATGTGGTGAATGCGTTCCTGTATGGAGTGATGAAGGAGAAGGTGTTCTGCGCCGTCCCCGAAGGTGTCAAGGTGGACGGTGATTTCGACTGTCTCGAGTTGATCAAGGCGATCTACGGTCTCAAGCAAGCCTCGCGTGTTTGGAACGAGACCTTTGACGAGTTCATACGCTTGATTGGTTTTCAAGCGTCAGGATTCGATCCGTGTCTCTACACCATGACTTCGGAAGGCCATTGTCTTTTTGTGCTGGTCTACGTGGACGATGTCTTGGTGACTGGAAGCTCGCTCGAGATGATTGCGCGCACCAAGAACGACCTCAAGACACGCTTCGAGATGACGAACAGCGGAAGGTGTGCGTTTGTCCTTGGTAGCGAGCTATTGGATGGTAAAGATGACAGCGTGACGATGTGTCAGCGCCGTTATGTCGATGATGTTCTCAAGCGCTTTGGAATGGATGAGTGCAAGGCTGTGGAAAGTCCTGTGGACGTCAGCTCTCGACTGGTGTCGAGCAACTCTACAATCAAGTTCGATGTTCCATTCCGTGAAGTAGTTGGTGCTCTGATGCATCTGACGACCGCAACGCGACCGGACATCGCCTATGCTGTGATCTTTGTGTCGCGCTTCATGGAGAACCCTCAAGAGGAGCACTGGGTTGCGGTTAAGCGCATCTTTCGCTACCTACAAGGCACCAAGACGTATGGAGTCTGCTACATTCCAAGTGCGAAGATCGACTTTCGTGGCTACTCGGATGCATACTGGGCCGGTGACGTTGCTGATTGCAAGTCGACGTCTGGCTACATCTTCATGCTATTGGGTGCACCAGTGAGTTGGGGCAGCAAGAAATAGCCAAGCGTGTCGCTGTCGACGAGTGAAGCGGAGTACATCACGCTGAGTCTGGCGATCCAAGAGGGCAAGTGGATTCATCGCTTACTATGCGAAATCATGGTGGCCTCTAACGAGGAAGGACCCGAGCTCATGATCCGTGAAGACAACCAATCGTGCATCAAGATGGCGAAGAACCCGGTCAACCACGGCCGCGCCAAGCACATCGACATCAAGTACCAACACATCCATGATGAAGTCAAGCGCGGTGAAGTGAAGCTGGAATACTGCGAGATGACGGTGATGTTGGCAGACATCATGACCAAGGGACTTTCGGGACCTCGTCCCAAGGACTTGACGACAGCTCTCGGCATCGGTGCGAGTTCGGATTGAGGGAACGTATTGAAGGTTACCGTAACTACCCGAACTTTAAGGTGTAGTTCTTACGCGACAGTTTTAACGTCGGTAATTACGCAGGAATGATTGGACGAGTAGAGTGATTAGACGCGCCGACTGATTTATATGTGTACACATATAAATCAGGGTGTAGGAAGATAAGCTCCGATAATCAATCACTTTCCAATCTTCTATCTACTACTCCAGTGTCTTCTCCAGTCTTCCAGGTGGACTTCCAGCATCCTTCCCAGTTTCGGTCGTCAGGCTTCACACCTCGCAATAAGTTCGTCTGCAAGATCCTCCATTGCCATCGCTTGCTCGAAGTCTTTGCGCGAAATCTTCATCGCGGCGCCATCGAACATCGCTTGAAAGTTGCCCCTTTTGTTGATCAGCGAAATCTACAGCATATTTTTGCTCATTCTTGGGACGTAAAGCGCGTTCTTGATCTCGATCTCGCGCTCCCCACCGTTTGACAGGACCACGTTTTCGACGATAGTCCCCACACCTTTGATCGCAGCCTTGTTCCCATATGCGACCAACACTTCGCCTTCATTCCGCTCGTCCAGAACTTCGAACTTGTTCTTGTCATGGCAGATGTGATGCGTCGCACCGCTGTCAATCTCCCACATCCCAGACGTGTTCTTGATCGTAAAATGTCCGCATTCTAGTGAAACAGCAAAAAACTACTCGATCGCAGTCGCTGTTGTTGTTGCTGTTGTAGCCTTGCCACTCGACTTGATTCGCTCCGCGTCCACGAGCACGCGCGAATGCCGAGAGTCGCCATCATGTCTTTTTGGCGTCGTCCTGGTAGTCCCTTCGTCATGATGTCTGCCAGCATAGTCGCCGTCTCGCAATATTGGAGCTTCACTTCTCCACGCTTGGCCTCATCACGGATGTGGTGGTACTTGATGTCGATGTGCTTGGCTCGACCATGGTTCACCAGATTCTTCGTCATCTTGATGCAGGACTGGTTGTCTTCCATGCTCTTGAGCTCGGGCTCGGAGTTGTCCGCTGCGGCATCCAGAATTTCGCGTAACAAACGATGCACCCACTTTCTTTCTTGAATCGCCAGACTTAGAGCGATGTACTTGTTGAAAATTGAGCAGGAGGCGAAGCGGAAACGGAGCGGAGAGACCGGAGAGGACGAAGCGGAGAACACTTGCTCACTTGAGGGAAGATTCGAAAGTGATTGATTCATAGGTCTTAACTCTGCCTACCCTAGACTGCAACCAATCACATGGTGCATCTAATCAACCTGATTTACACGCGTCCAATCATCCTACGCGTCTAATCATCTCTGAGGTAATTACCGACGTAAGAACTATCCCGTAAAAACTACGCGCTAAGTTCGGATTGAATCGGTAACCCTCAATACGCCCCCTCAATGCGAACTTGCACAGATGCCGAGCGCCGACGTCAAGTCCTTGTGGCGTGGTCCGTGAAGTCCCTTCGTCATGATGTCTGCCAACATCACTGTCGTCTCGCAGTAATCCAGCTTCACTTCACCGCGTTTGACTTCATCATGGATGTGTTGGTACTTGATGTCGATGTGCTTGGCGCGGCCGTGGTTGACCGGGTTCTTCGCCATCTTGATGCACGATTGGTTGTCTTCACGGATCATGAGCTCGGGTCCTTCCTCGTTAGAGGCCACCATGATTTCGCATAATAAGCGATGAATCCACTCGCCCTCTTGGATCGCCAGACTCAGCGTGATGTACTCCGCTTCACTCGTCGACAGCGACACGCTTGGCTATTTCTTGCTGCCCCAACTCACTGGTGCACCCAATAGCATGAAGATGTAGCCAGACGTCGACTTGCAATCAGCAACGTCACCGGCCCAGTATGCATCCGAGTAGCCACGAAAGTCGATCTTCGCACTTGGAATGTAGCAGACTCCATACGTCTTGGTGCCTTGTAGGTAGCGAAAGATGCGCTTGATCGCAACCCAGTGCTCTTCTTGAGGGTTCTCCATGAAGCGCGACACAAAGATCACAGCATAGGCGATGTCCGGTCGCGTTGCGGTCGTCAGATGCATCAGAGCACCAACTACTTCACGGAATGGAACATCGAACTTGATTGTAGAGTTGCTCGACACCAGTCGAGAGCTGACGTCCACAGGACTTTCCACAGCCTTGCACTCATCCATTCCAAAGCGCTTGAGAACATCATCGACATAACGGCGCTGACACATCGTCACGCTGTCATCTTTACCATCCAATAGCTCGCTACCAAGGACAAACGCACACCTTCCGCTGTTCGTCATCTCGAAACGTGTCTTGAGGTCGTTCTTGGTGCGCGCAATCATCTCGAGCGAGCTTCCAGTCACCAAGACATCGTCCACGTAGACCAGCACAAAAAGACAATGGCCTTCCGAAGTCATGGTGTAGAGACACGGATCGAATCCTGACGCTTGAAAACCAATCAAGCGTATGAACTCGTCGAAGGTCTCGTTCCAAACACGCGAGGCTTGCTTGAGACCGTAGATCGCCTTGATCAACTCGAGACAGTCGAAATCACCGTCCACCTTGACACCTTCGGGGACGGCGCAGAACACCTTCTCCTTCATCACTCCATACAGGAACGCATTCACCACATCAAGCTGGTCGAGGGGCCATCCAAAGTGCTTAGCGATGGCGATGACCATTCGCAGCGTCACATACTTGACCACGGGCGAGAATGTCTCCGTGTAGTCAATGCCGTACTTTTGGCGAAAGCCCTTGGCCACAAGTCGTGCCTTGTATTTCTCGATTGACCCACCCGCCTTGCGCTTGATCTTGAAGACCCACTTTGTGCCAATGGTGCTTTGTCCGTTGGGTAACTTGGCCGCACGGAAGAAACCGCAAAGCTTCATCGAATCGAGCTCCGCATTAATTGCCTTGCGCCAGTGTACTTGGTCCGGGCCACCCACTGCTTCTTCAAATGTCGACGGCTCCGACAGATCAATTGCTGCTTCGACAGCATTTGCACTCGCATGCCAAAAAGCGGGGGAAGTCGGTGTGTCATGCTGCTCTTCCGACTTCCTTTCTTCATCTCCATTGGCTCGACGCGATGAGCGGTCATCCGGCGCGCTTGATTCTTCCAATCCGGGTTGTTGGCGCACTGCTCGGGCATACTTGCATCTTCATCCTCGTAAGTGGGTTAGGCCTTGCGCTTTCCCGTTTGTTTGAATTACCTAAGACGCGGATCTTCATCATCCAGCTCGATCGATTCGAAGTCCAGGCTATCAACGTCGTCATCGGCGATCAGCATTGAAAGTCCAAATGGCGACTCATCGAAGTTGACATCGCGACTTATCATCATCTGCCCCGCCTCGATGTCGTAAACTCGATTTGCCTTGGACGCTTCTTCGTAGCCCAAAAACAATCCAGCACGCGCCTTGGGATCCCACTTGAGTCGTTTCTCCTTCGGGGTCAAGATGTATGCTTGGCACCCGAAAACACGCATGTGCTTGACACTTGGCTTGGAATTGTAGACAATAGCGAACGGTGTTTTGTGCGAGATCTTGGGTGAAGGTAGACGGTTCTTCACATAGACAGCCGACATAGCCGCTTCAGCCCAGAATCGCTTGTCCAGCTTGGCATGATGGAGCATGCTGCGACCGATTGTGACGATGGTCCGAATCGCGCGTTCAGCAGTTCCGTTGGCTTGATGCGCGTATGGCACCGTCGTTTGCTGCTCGATGCCTTCGTCTTCGTAGAAATCTTGAAGCGAGTTCGTTAAAAACTCGCGGGCTCCATCGTATCGCACAAACTTGACCTTCTTGTTGAACTGCGCCTGGACCATCGTGATGTACTTCTTGATGCACTCTTCACTCTCCGACTTGGCATGAAGGCAAAATCCCTTCATGCACCCGCTGGCTTCATCCACGATCAGCAGCAGGTACTTGCTGCCACCCAGAGATTTTTCTTCCATGGGCCCGCCGATGTCGAAGTGGAGCATCTCGAAGGTGTTGTAGGTACGCTTGTCACGGTTGCTCGGGAATGGTTTTTGGACCATTTTCCCTTCTTGGCATCCTCGACACACACTTGGCCCATTCGGCTCAGAACAGATCGAAGCGTCCTTGATCACGTTGCTTGTCACCATCTTGCGAAGCACGTCGACTGGAGCATGACCCATTCGCGCATGTAGATCAACATCGTTGCCGCGTGATGACACATTGGCCGATCGCTTCGTCGTGCAAAGCCAGTAGAATCCATCGATTAGATCGGCAGCTGCCACCACTTGGTTGGGATCCTTGCGAGCGACGTACGTCGTAGCCCCGTCGAACATCACTTGGAAGTTGCCATGCTTGTTAATCTGCGGCACCGAAAGCAGATTTTTGCTCATGCTGGGCACATAGAGCGCGTTCTTGATCTCGATCTCGCGCTCATCCCCGTTAGGCAGGACCACCTGTTCAACGATAGTTCCCACACCTTTGATGGCTGCCTTGTTGCCATCAGCCACCAGGATCTCGCCATAGTTGCCTTCGACCAAGCTTGTAAACTTGAACTTGTCGTGGCAGATGTGATGTTTTGCCCCGCTTTCAACGGCCCACATCCCTGATCCATTCTTGTTCGTCGAAACGCCGCATTCGAACGAAACTGCAAACGCCACTCGATCGTAGCTGCTGCCTTCATCATAATGTCGCCACTGGACATTGTTTTCCCCGCGTCCACGACCATTGCCGCCGCGTCGGGCTCCTCGACTTTCATCCTTTTGCTTCGTCCAGCAACGCTCTGCCGTGTGCCCCACCTTGCCACAATACGTGCATTGGTAGGGCTCGCGCTCGGTACTGAATGCCTTTGTCGCATCTTCAGCCTTCACCGATGTCGTTGCCATCGTCATCTTCTCGCCTTGCCGCTTGGTGTGCTCATTCGTCAGCACTTTGACCACATCTTGCGTACGAAGCTCTGCATTGCTCATCTCCATGTTCAGAACCACGTTCTCGAAGCTCTTCGGGAGACTGAGCAGCAAGCAGATCGCAACGTCTTCGTCTTCCATCTTGGCACCGATGCTGCGAAGCTTGGCGCTGATGTTCAGGACTTCGTTGTAGTGATGCAAGACGTTGCCTCCTTCCGCCATCTTGATGCTTAACAGCTGGTGCTTGAGGTAGATGCGTCCCGTCTTCTGCGACCCACCATAGAGCATCTTCAACCGCGACCACGCTGCCCATGCTTCTTCACAGCTGTCGACCACATGGTGGTAGTCCGCGTCCATTTGCAGCAACATCAACCCGAACGCGATGTTGCTCGACTTGACGTACTCATCTGACGCTCGCGGGTCAGTGAAAGTTGGAGACGATTCGCGGTTCACGACGTGCCAGACGGACTTCGTCAAGAACACGCCACGCATGTAGCGACACCAGGTTAAGTAGTTATCCCCATCGAACTTATCGATAGAGACACTGGTCGAGGCGTTGCTGGAGGACATGGCGCTTGTGTTCATAACCTGTTGATACTTGAGCGGGAGGCGAAGCGAAAACGGAGCGGAGAGACCGGAGAGAACGAAGCGGAGAACACTTGCTCACTTGAGGGAAGATTCGAAAGTGATTGATTCATAGGTCTTAACTCTGCCTACCCTAGACTGCATCCAATCACATGGTGCATCTAATCAACCTGATTTACACGCGTCCAATCATCCTACGCGTCTAATCATCTCTGAGGTAATTACCGACGTAAGAACTATCCCGTAAAAACTACGCGCTAAGTTCGGATTGTACCGGTATCCCTCAACAGGCTACGCACCAACTGAGGTCCCATACAGGATGGTCTCCAAGGGAGTGATCAAGGATGCAAAGATGCCACCAAGATCAAGCGGACCAAGCACGTGTCACGGTTGTCAAGAAGGAAAAATGGTGCAACGACCGTTTCCAAGCAACCCAAACAAGCGTCACTATGATCCATTTGAGCTTCTGTACATCAACACGTGTGGCCCGATGGAAGTCGACTCGTTAGGTGAAAGCAAGTACTTGCTGCTGATCGTCGATGAAGGCAGTGGGTGCATCGAGGGCTTCAGTCTGCGCGCCAAGTCCGACAGTGAAACGTGCATCAAGAAGTATATCGTGGCGATCCAGATTCAGTTTGATTGCACGGTCGAGTTTGTTTTACACGATGGTGCACGTGAGTTTGAGACGACTTCGCCCAAGGCATTCTATGATGATCAAGGAATCGAGCAGCAGGTCAATGCTCCATATGCGCACCAGACTAATGGCACAGCGGAACGGGCGATTCGGACCATCGTGACAATCGGCCGCATCATGCTTCACTACACCAAACTGGACAAGTGTTTTGGGGCCGATGCAGCGATGACAGCGATCTACATCAAGAATCGCCTACCTTCGTCCAAGTACCAAGACCAAACTCCGTTCGAGATCATCAACGGATCGTAGCCAAGTGTGTAACACATGCGAGTTTTCGGCTGTCGAGCGTTCGTGTTGACCCCAAAGAAAAGCGACCGAAATGGAACCCGAAGGCTCGAGAAGGACAGTTCATGGGGTACGAAGAAGTGTCGAAGGCATATCGCATTTACGACATTGAAGCAGATCAAGGGGTGATATCGCGTGATGTCACCTTCGACTAATCAACGTTTGGACTCTCACCGGCACTGCCGCAAGAAGTTGTCGATAACACTGCGTTGGACTTCGACTCGATGAACATCAGTGATGAGCCTTGGACCATGCAGTTCAAGCAAACTGGCAAGCGCAAGAGCCGTTCAAAAAGTCATGAACGAGCCCATCAACGGACGGTTCCTGCTCGCAGTGGATCCGGGTTGGAAGAAGCAAGTGCGCCGGATGACTTTGAGTCACAGCAAGCAAAACGGCGTCCAAGAACCCGAGCCAATCTGGACGAAGAGCCAAAGGCGGTGATGAAGATGAGGATGATGACTCCCCTCAAGTTTTTTGGCAAGCAAGCGCCAGTGCAGTCAAAGGTACTGGTCTGAACTTTTGAACATTACTCATGGATCTTTTACAAGCATGTACATCATCATACAATAGCTCCATCATCGATATATCCATAACCAGCAGGGAATATGACCGATCTGATGTCCAATTCGAGATCGTTGACGATCGACACAGTGCGATACGGCCCTATATGCCTTTTCCCTTCATTGTGCATGCTCCGATACTATATTCAACGGTTTACTCGCACATTGGGACCATCCACAATTCTTACAACGGTCCCACGGACTCCCACAAACATCCCTACTTCCAGATCGGGCTATACTTAACCTAAATCAGTACTCCCTTTGGGAGACCCGTAGAGAGTGTCACTGGTCTGCAGGATGTCACACCTTCGTCACAGAGTCACATCACATCGCCCGATCTCAGATCCTTGTCCCAGATCGCTCCATGGAAATCGTCCTAACTGTCGTCTTGTCCCAGATCATCCCGTCTCAGATCGTCCATACCCATCATTCTGACAACAGTTGGATCGGATCGCCGATCCCGTTTAGATCGCCAATCCTTATCCTTATTAAATCGCCAGGTCCCATGGCTTCATTTTCCACCGGTAAGTGGCGTCCCAAATGTGTAGCCACCGATCCTCGTACAAAATTTGATTAGTGACTTCACCACAATCGCCCCCTGTACTGAAGTCCATTGTACAGCAATTGACCTCAGTGCAGTCACTTATCAACTTTGCTCCAACCACTCAAGTCCGTCTTATGGCCTTTCCAACGCATTTACCACCTCGCCGATCTCGTCAGAAGGCTCCACCGTGTTTCTGTCTCCGGATCGCGACCCGTCGTCTGGACCGCCGGATCGCGAGAGGTATGCTCCCATCGTCCCAGATCAACATGCGTCTCCAAGCCATCTAGTTCCAGCCGGATCTCCACCGATCGCCCCGGGATCGCCAGATAGACGGCCAACCAGACCTTCGTCCCCAGCCCGCAACTTGCCGTCTCGGTCGCCGGACCGCGGGATGTATGCTCCAATTGTTCCAGATCGACACGAGTCTCCAAGTGATTCCAGTTCGGTCAGGTCGCCATCGATCGTCACGGGATCGCCAGATCGTCCCTCTGAGCCGTCCTCACTTCCTGCACCTCCAGCGACCCTGGGTGCGTTCAGCTCCGACATTCTGGGCCCTACTGAGTCTCGTACAGGGTCTGCTCCAATTGCGGGCGTCACCGGCTTCGTTCCGCGAGTTTCTGCCGACGACGTTCGTCTTACGTTGGCTACAATCTCTTATTTGTGGGATCGAGAGGCTACCTTCTGCAGCCAAACCGATACCATTCATGCGCCTCAGCAGTCATACCGAGATGAGGTCCCTCTGGGGGATCGCTTGCGAGACGAGATTGATTCTCTGTATAGATCGGCCGCCCCTTTCGTCTCTTTTGTCCAGCGTCGATATGATTTGATGCAAGGCCGCTACGTCGACGCAGTACATACTCTGAGCGACTGTAAACGAGCTCTGCGGACACATCGAGATCATTTGGCGCAGATTCTTCGGTTACGCGCTTTGTTACGTGCCAACGATGAGGATCAAGGCAGCTTGGAACGACAGGTGAACGCTTTGAGGGCTCAAATCATTTCGCTCCAAGCCGAAGTCAATTCTCTCCGACAGCAGCGTGACCAGCTGACCACCGACAGGTCTTTCCTTCACATAGATGTTTTGCACTTAGAGGAGGAATTGGATCGGCCTCAGGCGGAGATTGCAGAGAGACTGGCTTCAATTAGCGATCTTGTGCAACAAGTGGATGGCTTGACTCCTCTGGAGGGTCAGTTGGCACTTTTGCAGATGGAAAACGCCAACCTCCGTCGTCAGCTTGCGGAACACCTCACGGTGCACGACCAGCTGCAGGTGGCGGAGCACGATCGGGATCGGGCCATAGCAGAATACCGTGCCCTCCTCGACACCCTATACAGTGCTATACTCGGGTCCCGGTCGTCTGCACTGACCGTTCGACCGACGCCCAAGAGTGCTACTCCGGTCGGATCGCCACCTGTTTCCGCCACCCGCAGATCGAGATCTCTTGCCCGTAGGTTCAGATCGAGATCGTCTGGCCCGCCTACCAAGCGTCGGCGTGTTCGACCACGGTCGAGATCCAGAGATTCTCCCACCACCCGTGTGGCCTCCCGGCTATTGTCGTTGAACCCCTCAACGCCCTCCAAGAAACTCCCCAGATTGACCCCACCCGAGCCTTCACCCGATTATTCTTCTTCGCCGTCCTCGTCTACGTCTTCTAGGACTGGATCGGGAAGTGGGGAGCCAACCGAGTCAGACTAGCTCGGGAGATTTGACCCGTCCGTGTTGTCCCGCTCGAGATCGACCGCTCGTCGTCAGCCTAGGTCGGATGCCCGATCTTCGACTTTAGAATTCTCTCCGGCTGCCCAGGTCGCTTCCGCTTCTTCCGCAGCTACCGCATCAGCTCAAGAACTGTCGCGGTCGCTCTCTCCAGACGCTCCGGAGCCCCGTTATCTTTCGTACCCATACTCTCCGGTCGCAGCTGCCCCCGTGGTTGGAATTCGAGATGATGGAGACGTAGAAGATGTGGAGGCATCGCCGACAGGGGAAACACACAGCGAGACTGGCTCCGCTAGTCGGCCTCCGGGGTCCACTGCGCTTTCGGATCGCCATTTGTCCGATAGCGAAAACAGCATCACCCTTCCGACGCGCCAAGTGGCTAACAGAGTCATCTCCTCCGTTGATTTCGACCATCTTCTGCCACTCCAGCAGCCACGGGATCGGTGGATTCCCAATTATCTGGCGCCTTCCCGACGGGTAGCGTCCGAGATCGCTCCCTGGTCAGTTTCGCGGATCGCGATGGTTTGCGTGAGGACCATGACCATTGAGCTGCTGTTTCACCACTACTCCAAGCCCAGGAATTTTCTGTTCTCCTTCCACAGTCATGGGCGAGCTCCGCCGACGGGGACTTGAGCCTCTGGGCTGATTTCGCTGCAGCACATCCAGGCTCTTTACGCTACGGCCACCTGGGACAATATCGTGGTCCCCGTGAACCCGATATCGTTCACCATGACTGGATGGTATCGATACATGAGTCATCGTTACCTGGAGCTTGAGTCCACTCATCGGCAATCTCTATGGGAATCTACTCATGCTTTACCGATCTCTCTGGCCCAACGACGATCCGAATGATTTATGCAAACATTCTGGCGTGAACGAAAGCAGCGCCGATCTCGCTTTGAAGCGCGTTGATAGAACTTCTTGAAGTGGATACTCAACGACATGATTTCTGGCCACTGCGATCTCGACATCTTGCTGGATCCCTTCTTCCTCCACTATCCGCGCCCACATGAAGAAAGAGTTTGGTATCCAGGGTCAGGACACTCTAACGACCCAGCTGACTTGCTAGAGGCGTTGGACATGGCCGACCAAGAGGATCCTTGGCGCAACCAGTTCCGCAACGCCTATTGGGATCACCCCGGATCGCAGATCCCTCGTCTACAGAACAAGTTCAAGCCTGCTCCATCGTCTTAGTTCAAGATCGGTGCCCAAGCCCGATCGTCTTTCATAATTGTGCAAGTCATTCGATCATCGTCTCTTTTCTTAGGTCCTTCATTCTTTGCAACTTCCACGACCTCGATCCTTCTCATTCCACATCATTCAGTAAGGTAATTTACGTGACTATCTCCACACTCATACACAAAAACACCATCCATCAGCCTGTGCTACCTCCCAACACATCTTGCGACCTCATCCACCAGCACGTGCTACCGCCTAGCACACTTGTTCCAACTGTTAAGGTTCGTCCAACTTGCCTTCGTGAGACTGCATCGCTTCGAAACGGTTTCGACTCACTCGCTTCCGCTCAAACTCCTGCAAGATCGCCCCACAACTCAGATCGGCCTCATCCACCCAACTTAGATCGGGATGTGCCTTCCACTTCACCAGAAACTGTCGATGTACTCGCCCATAACGGGTTTTCCTACCAGATCGCACGTCCAATATTTCTTCTACTTTGTACTCTCCTTCCTCAAGCTCACTCTCCCAACTATCTTCTGGCAGCAGAGCCTCATCGAAATTCAAGCGCTCTGCTTCGTCTATCGTCAGCTGATCCTTCGGCCGTTCAGGGAACGTTTTTATCTTTTTTAGCTTCGATAAATGTACAATCGGAAATAGCCGATACGGAGTTCCGGCGATCTCCAATTTCACAGCGTGACCTCCACATATGTCCGCAACTCGGAATGGACCATGCCACATATGCGCTAGCTTCTTCGAATTTCCCTCTTTGACTCGATCCAGGTATAACCAAACTTGCGTTCCCACTTCGATCTCATGTTTCTCTACATCTTCATTATGTCGATCTGCCCTCCTTTGGATCGCAGCTCGTAGTTGATCGTTCACTGCGGATCGAGCTCGCTGGTATTGTCTTTGGATATTATATCTCCACCGCTTCGGATCGCGATCTCTTGTTCTCGTGCTCCCTACTGATAACGTAGCTTCCAACGTCGATCGTGGGTCCCACTTAATGATCAGATAGAATGGGGTGTCCCCCCGAATCCGATCTTATGCGGTGTTAATTGCAAATGTGAGTCGCTCAGCATACTCATCTCAGTCTCGTTGGTCCACTTCAGCCACGTACATCTTGAGCGAATGCGTCAAGGTTTGCACCATTCGTTCGGCTGTTCCATTTGCTTGTGGCCTGTAGGCCATAGTAGCACGCTGTTTTTGTCATACGATCCGACTGAAGGCTCGGAAAAAATCGGACATAAATCCCGGTTCTCGATCGTGTCTGATAGCCTCGCTAGCTCCGAAGCGTCGAAACACACATTCTTCGTAATTTTCCGCTATTGTTTGTGCCGTTCGTGATGAGCTAGCCTTTGCAATCACATATCCCGAGAAGAGGTCCACGCAAATAAGCAGTTCGGTATTCCCCTTGATAGACTTGGGCAACGACGGTATATGATCCATTGCGATGATCTGAAATGGATAGGTTGCGTGTAAGTTACCCGGGGATCTCCCATGAATCGTTGGGCTTCCACTTCCAGTTTCACATTCGGTACATTCGCCCACATATCGTTGAACGATCCGGTACAGTCCTCTCCAATGGAATCACGATCTAATCTTCTGATAGGTTCGGCCGATACCCTGGTGGCCTCCTTCTAGACTCGTATGATAGTGGTGCAAGAAGTCTTGTTGCAACGTCTCAGGGATCACCAACCGCATCAAACCATCACGATCTTCTGACTTTCTTTTCGCCGTGGGGCAGAAAAATAGCAGATCGCTCTCATCGATCTCGTACTCCGGCGCCAGTTTTGCGCATACCTTCACTTCTCCCGCGTCCAAGTTTGACACATCGCCACTTAGATACTTCTTGAGATTAATAATCCAACGCTCTTCATCTTGAGCCTGGAAAATCCGTTGAATCCTAATCCTCTGTACTATCTCCTCCTGTATCACTTCAGGTTCATGACGTATCCTCCCGGCTGATCTCGTGATCGCAGTGATCCGAGCCAGCTGATAATCTTGCTTGGGCTTCAACAATTCATCGAGACGGTTCAGCGTTATCAGATCCTGCCGGTCTTCTTCAGCTACAACCGTTCTTCCTTTTTCATTCTGTAATGCTATGCTGGCTAGTCGATATGCACTTTGGTTCCATTCTCGCTTCATATGCAAGAACTTGTAACTAGGCCAATGTCGCAATTTCTCTAATGCTTTATGTTTTAAGAGCTTTAGGCCCGGGGCTTTGCGGTCGATCTCACCGCGCATCTGGCGAATCACCAAATTGGAATCTCCACACAGAATTACTCGCCCCCTGTCCAGATCGGCCAGTAAATCGAAGCATATTAGCAAGCCATTATACTCAGATTCATTCACAGTCAGATTGTGAGCATATCTCGATTCTGCTGCCGCGATCGTCCACTCGGCTAATTCCATATCACCGCACTGTACGACCCTCCTTTATTTGTTATCCTCGCCGATCCATCGAAGCTGGCCACCAGCAACTCCTCATCTGCTTCCACCGTTGGTGGTAGTGTTGATATCTTGAGTCGGCAGTCTTTACGTGGGGAGATCGCGATCAGCATCTCTCCTATTTCGTCTCTTGGGGTGATACTCGATGCCAACATGCCCAGGATTTCTTCCACTCCTCGCTCACATTTCTTCGCCTCCATAGTCCAGTTTGACAACAAAGCAGCCCACCGTCCTAATCTACCGTTGAGTCCCCGAGATTGCATCAACCACGCTAACGTAGAATGTCGGGTCAGCACAGGGATCTCCCGCGAGGCAAGCGTAGTATAGCATACATCCAAAACACGAAGTAAACGCCAGCACTTCCTTCTCCACCGTCCCGTAGTTAAGCTCATTGGGTTTTATAGTGCGGCTAGTGAAAGTCACCGGCTGGTATACGCCCTCGTACTCCTGTATCAGGGCCGCTGACACAGCCCACTTGCTAGCGTAGACCACGATCACGGGAGGGAGATATGGGTCGAAGCGTTTAAGCATAGGGGCTGTAGCTATCTTGGCTTTTAGCATAGTAAAAGCACCCTTGGCTTCTGTCCATCGACCCTCGTTCGACCATTCGTCTCCTGCTGCGAGCTGAGATCGGCCGATCTCGAAGAAATCCGATTCTTTTAACTCATACAATAAAGCGGCATACAATGCGAAATCCTCGATGAAGCGACGGTAGCAGTTTAAGCTCCCGAGAAACGATTGCATAGCTCGTAGCGTGCTAGGGAAAGGGATGTTGATCAACGACTCCAAGTGCTTGGGCTATGCCTTCAGACCATCCACAGACACTCGATGTCCCAAATAATCGACTTTACGGCACCCCCAAAAACGCTTTGTGAGACTGATAGACAAATTCCACTTATCACATGCTTCCAGCAATCGCTCTACTTTTGCGTACAGAGGATCCCATGAAGTGGCTGGTATGATGATGTCGTCAATGTAAGATCGACGTCCCAGTATAGAAGGTCGTCGATCTGTCTCCGGTTCACCATCTTTGAACACGTCGATCTGGCCATCAGCGGATAGTTTCTGGCCAATCTTGAGATATCCATACAGTGCGTTGTCGACCAGACGTTGATAGATTTGGGGCGCGTTCTTAAGCCCAAAAGGCATTCGTAGCCACTCGAAAAGACCAAACGGTGTGACAAACGCTGAGATCAGTTTGGCTCGTTCAGTCATCTCAACCACCCAGAATCCACTAGCCATATCCAGCAAACAGTACCATAAAGCTTTATCTAGGTCTTCTAATAGATCGCTGACCAACGGCATGGGATAAACCATTAGACGTGTCAGCTGATTCACTCTTCGATAATCAATGCAAAGGCGAGTATCCACTCCGTTCTTCTTGATGATCACCACTATCGGAGACGCCCACGGTGACGTGGATGGCTGGACGATCTTGGCCGCTAGTAGTCCTTTGATGAGGTCCGATAACTTCTCCCGATATTTTGCTATGACCGGACGTACTCTTTGCGCTATCGGTGCTGCCCCACCGACATCAATATCACAGATCGCGCCTCGTGCTGCTGGTGGTAGAGCATTACCTCTACCCATGAGGATGTGACGACTCTTCCAGATCAGCGATCTGAGCTGCTGTTGATCAGTGGTGAGAGGCATATCGGGATCGCCGATCTGAATGTCCTCAATCGTAACTTCTTCTGTAGTCGCCGACATTTCTGGTAGTACCACCATGTGTTGCTCGATATCTTCAGCAAACAAATCTCCGCTCTCGTGGTAGTAAACTGGTGTTCCCGCGATCTCGACATCTTCAGTCTTTAAAATTGCTTCTTCCTTAGGCTCTTTCATCTCTCCCGGCTGCTCCGACCTCAGCAGTTTATCGGTCGGATCGGCTTTTGATAGAGACGACATGTCACGTAGCCATTCTTGATCGATATCGCGATCTCCCTTCGTTGCATGTTGGGTTCCGATCTCATGGTCGTTTTCCATCCACAATAGCTCAGCTCTGTTGACTGTTTCTTCTTTGGCAACCACAGCATCTGCCTTTTGCGATTCGCCATTGTTAGTTTGGTGCGTTACCGTGGAGATCGCTGGAGATAGGTTCTTCAACGTATCAGACGGTCGTTTAACGATACGTTTGGGGGTGGCATACGTAGGGCGATCTACCAGTGGACCGGTATGTTCTTTTGGGAGTTCCTTCACTCGATCCGCCGTAGCCTCATACTCCAGAGTTTGCCACTCCTTGTACTTCCCCGATCCGACCGTCACGAAACCTTGAGTTCGTGGTACCATATCGCCTTCGGTCCACAAGCCCAATATAGTGTGGGTGGGCAATATGATCTCATGGTCGCTAATGTTTGTCATCTGCAGGTACTTCGTCTTACCCAACCCCGAGATCACAGTGGGAACCCAATCCGGTCCTCTAGCGATCCACAACTTCATCTTAGCCCCTCCGACCCCGACCTTCACTTCCCTTGACTCTCCGACCGGGATCACCACATGTTGGTCCTTCGCCGTTACATGTTTTATCTTCGATCCGTACGCGGGGCGACGTCCTGCGAGATGAATACGGATTTCTTCCGGTAGACATAGCGCGCCATCGGCTAGATCGAGCCGAACTCCGGCAGGCACCATAAAGTCCATGCCCAGAATCGCTTCTTGCCCTGCCAGATCGCCTACCCACACATTGAAATAGTATAACAGTGATCCCGCGAGGGTTATTTTAATCTTGGTACGTCCCATCGTCATGTACGGGGTTTCTCCGATCCCGATACATTCTTGTCGTTTACTTTCGTCAATATTACAACCGACCTTACGAGCAAAGGTGGTGTCAATGATCGACACTTCAGCACCAGAATCAAATAGCAGAGTAGCTTTTGCGTTGTTGATCTTGCCAACATCTTTCGCTTGTTTGAACCACTTCCCGGGCGAGTAGTGCTTCCAGTATCTGCGAGATTCACCGTAAGCAAGCTCGATCTCCATGGTTGGTTCAGATCGCGAGTACTCATTGATCCGCTTCATATGGGACACAAAAACGATACGTTTTGACTTCGAACGAGATATATTTGTTTCCATATCTGTGTCCTGCTTACTCTCGCGATCTGTCTTCTTTTTCTCCACGTATGCAATAATGCAGAGCCTAGAACGCTCGGCTCGTACTAGATTCAAACCTGGCGAGCGTCCTAGTTTAACATCTTCTCGGCCTTCTCTGGCAGCATCCCCGCATGCTTGTTTGGGACGTACCACTGGCGGATCATGTTGTAGAACTCCCCCATGGGACATTTCCCCGTGTCATGCATCTCACTGCAGGCACGACACACAAAAAAACAATTATCAGAGGGGTGTCCTTTGCGCCCACACTTCTGACAAGTGAGCCTCTTCCAGCAACCGAGATCTCCATGCTTGGTCGATCCGCAATGAGTGCACGGCTTCGATGACATATTGCGATCTTGGTAATCTCGACGAACGTTAGGGTCGACCGATCTCGCGTTTGCCGTAACGTCATTGGGGGATGGGTGCCGATCCGTAGTAGCAGACACGTGAACCGATCTCAATCGATCTTCCAAATCCGATCCGTAGGTGTCCGATCCTGACTCGCTGCTGACATCCTCGGAACGGATCATCCTCACCGCTCGTGCAGGCTTAGACAGCGCTGGACCCTGAGTTCCCTTCTGTCTGAACTTGGACGATTACATCATCACTTTCCCTTAACTGGATCTCCCTTGTTGATATCCATGTAGCGTTTTTTGCATGTCGTCTGCGTTTTCTATATTCAGCAGTAGCAATTGATTGGACAGATCGGGGTCGTCCAAGGTGTCAATGAAATGGTTGACATGTTCCTTGCGCGCAGCTGGCAATCCAGTCATCACCGGTATCTTCGCCTGCAGTCCCATCACATTAAGCCGATACAGGTACTGCAAAGGATCTTCCTCCGATCGTTTCTTTGCGTGGTAATATTGCCGGCTCGCGGACATCCCGTGTCCCGCATATTCCACGAGAAAACTGTCCATCAATTCTTTCCAATTGATTCTCGTTGATCTACTCAGCTGTCGGTACCAATAACGGGCGTGACCCACCATGAGATCACCGAAAACCAGACATCTCTCTTCGTCCGGTGCTTGGTCCCGGATGAACGCTGACTTCAATTTGCCGATCCAAGTTCGTGCTTTATCTTCTTCCCGATCTTTCCCTGAGAATTCTTTCAGTTCCGAAATCGCTGAGATTCTGATCCTCTGCGTGATGTTTCCCCCTCCGACAGTCACACCAGTCGCGGCTACATGAGGGCGCCGTGGTTCGGGCATCCATAGATCATCTGGGTCGTATTCCGCCCCATGATGGATCTGTTGGTAAGTTTCCGACTCCACCGATTCCATCTCCACATCCGGCATGTGATGGCTTTCGTGCAAGGGTTGGAGAAAGGCACGGCGATCTGGGTAGTGGTTTGGCTGTCGATTCATTTGCTGAGCTGTACGTTGATCCTCCTCGCACTTCCTCATGGCTGCATTGAAGTGCCGACTTAGATCGCTTTCTTCTTGATCGTCCAGCCCAGTACGGGTACCGGCCAATCTCAGTAACATGTCGCTCTTGGCTTGTCCTTTAAAAGGGGTCAACCTTGACTTGACCGATCTTGTTCTTTAGAAACGTACCACCTGATTGTCCTAGAGACATCCGACGAATGCTGATGGGTCCATCTGACTCACTCTCGGAGTCATCCGAAGTGTAGCGGGTCGATCCCGCGGGGTGTTCCTGGAGCGAGTCTGAGGGTGTCTCGGTATTGTCTTCAGGATTATTGGCTTTGCCCACCAGCATAATCATGATCTCCACAAACTCATTTGCCGCGTTGTTCAACTGTTCCAAGCTGTAACTCAGCAGCTCATCTCCATCTAGAGCGTTAGGACAGACACCCATGTCGTCCAACATCTGCAAAATCAAATTGATCTCGTCGACTTTGTTGGTCCCAGGAGGTGGGACCGAGATCGGCTTATCCAATGGACCAATCAATTTGGCCCTTAATATCTTGAACACTGGATCCGTCTTGAATAGTGTCTTCAAATGGCCATAATAGTACTGCCATTTCGCACGCTCCCGCGCTTTATTCGTCTTCTTCTTCTCTCTGAACGCGATCTTCACTGGGTTATATTCCATTTTCGGCATCGCGATCTTGTCTGGTGTTTCATAGTATTCCTCTTTGACTCCGATCTTCGATTGCACGGTTCGGCCGTTCTGGCAATCCTTGACGTCCGATCTTATTGATCTCGTCGTGGGTCGTTCAGATGTGGTCGATCTCGCGATCGTGTTCCTCGGCTTGAGGTCAGGATATATGTCAATGAGGAGGTAGGGTTTGGCTTTCGCCTTTGGATTTTCATCCAGCAGATTGCTCTTTGCAGAGCGATCTGCGGTGGCCCCCGAAAGGACCCTAGGAGGGGGTTGAGGTTTATCTTCCAGATCGATCTCTCGATCTTCCTCTTTCATTTTCATTTCATCAGATCCCCTTTCAAAACTCCGATGATCCGAGGATCTTGTGTTTCTGCGTGTCTGCGTCGATCCCTCTGTCGCTGACACTTACATCCCAGGTTCTTGCCTGATCTTGACATCTTCGCCAGTGGACTCACAGTGAAATCCAGAGGCCTCAGAAGATCCGGGCACGCGCACCATTGTGGTGAAGTCGATCTCACAAAATTGCCTATGTGAGTGTCGATCTTCCACTTGCCCGGACTTGCCAACTCACGGAGGGGGTACTCCAATCCGTGCCTTGCTGTATAACCTAGTGCTCACCTTGTGTACCCGTCGGTTGGGCTGGCTTGAGCTCTTCGTAATGGCCTTGGGAGATGTCGATCTCGCTGAGAGGTTGGGTTGAGCGTTCGCTTCCGGTGCGGAAATCTTCACACCACGAACGGGGTTCTGCGATCTTGATATTGAGTCGCGGCGATCTCTATTTGGAGATGTCGCGATCTTGAATCACACCGATCTCGATTTGTCTTCGGGATCGGGGTCTTCGCTGTGCGGAAATCTTCACTCAGCAAATGATAGTCTTGCGTCGATCTTGCGTTGGGATCCGTCCAATCTAGTCTCGGGATCGGCCGATCTTGCCGGAAGTGCGCAATGTGGGCAGATCGGTCCTGGGTTTCGCCAAAATGAAACGTGCCGATCTGTCCAGTAAATCAAAACGATCTTGCTCGGTCTTGTCTTGAACGCCTTGTCCCGATCTTCTGACCACTAGCGCCGTCTCGCGATCTTGTGTCCAATGTCCTTTTCCTTTTCCTGATGTTGCTGCTACCCTAGCAGTTGAGTTGATTGTGAGTACTTGATCGATCCGGGCCAAATATCCCGAGATCGCTCTTCTCGATCTTGGCCAACAATCCAAGATCGGTCTTCTGTGTCCTTGTAACACGCGCGCCTTGACCCGCCGGGGAAGCCAAATCAATCTTGCCCGGAGAAGAGGGGAGGGGAACGTGCGTCGTGAGCAGAAGAAGTATAGTTCAAGTCTGTTTATTAACCAACCAAATTAATATCCAACCTATCCTTAAGCCTATTCCCAACCGTAGGTCACTCTCCAAGTCGATATCACCTTTAAGCTTGACCGCCCCCTTGAACACGTGTCGAAATTTCGTGACCTGTGCTCCAAAGATAGCGCCAATACTCCCGATATCGTACCTAGACACCAAAAAGGGAGCAAATTCCAAATGCGGTACCTAATACCCAATTTCGGTACCGAAAAGACCAAAATAGTATCCAAATGCCGAATGTGTCTAAATCCATTTTGCGACGTCAATTCAACCGGCTTCCACTGGCTCTTTCGGTCTGAACTTTTGCGACATCACTCATGAACCTTCAACAAGCATGTACGTCATCATACAATAGCTCCATCATCGATATATCCATAACCAGCAGAAAATATGACCGATCTGATGTCCAATTCGAGATCGTTGAGGATCGACATAGTGCAATCCGGCCCTATATGCCTTTTCCGTTCATTGTGCATGCTCCGATACTATACTCAACGGTTTATCCGCACAATGGGACCATCCACAATTCTCACAACGGTCCCACGGACCCCCACAAACATCCCCACTTCCAGATCGGTCCATAATTAACCTAAATCAGTACTTCAGTACTCCCTTTGGGAGACCCGTAGAGAGTGTCACTGGTCTGCAGGATGTTACACCTTCGTCACAGAGTCACATCACATCACCTGATCTCAGATCCTTGTCCCAGATCGCTCCATGGAAATCGTCCTAACTGTCGTCTTGTCCCGGATCACCCCGTCTCAGATCGTTCCATACCCATCAGTCTGACGACAGTTGGATCGGATCGCCAATCCTTATCCTTATTAAATCGCCAAGTCCCATGGCCTCTTTTTCCACCAGTAAGTAGCGTCCCAAATGTGTAGCCACCGATCCTCGTACAAAATTTGATTAGTGACTTCACCTCATCCGGATCTAGCTGCTGCAGTGGGATCATAACCCCAGTTCTCGTCCGACCCATGCCCGACTCACTGGCAAGCTTTGAAGCGTGTACTGAGATACCTGCAAGCTACGCCCAATCATGGTCTTGAGTTTACACGTGAAGAAGAAAGCCGTATCTGCGGGTAGACCGACGCAGACTGGGCCGGCGACATTGAGTCAAGATGAAGTACAAGCGGCTATGTGTTCATGATGAACGGAGGATGCATCAGCTGGAAAAGCCAGAAACAACGGACGGTCGCGCTATCTTCAACGGAAGCAGAATACATGGCGCTTTCCAAGCAATCAAAGAAGCAGTATGGCTCAAGGTGTTTTGGGGGGAACTTAGTGAGATGACAAGCGACGAAGCTATCAAGATGTATGAAGACAACCAAGGATCAATCGCTATCGCCAAGAACCCGGAGTTCCACAAGAGAACAAAGCACATTGACATACGCTACCATTTTGTGCGTGAAAAGGTGGAATTGGGTGAAGTCATTTTGGAGTATTGCTCAACGCAAGATATGCTGGCGGGCATGATGACCAAGCCGATCGCCGCTGTACAATTTGAAAATCGTCGCGATCGACTTGGGATCCAAGGTGCCGCAGCTAACGAGGCGAGAGGGAGTGTTGGACAGATGGCGGCTGTGAAGAAGACACCTCGTCAAGCTGCGTCAAGTGTTGAAGCAAATGGAAGACCAAGCTTCGATATACCGGTTGGTACCGGTATGTACCAGTAAGGGAGAAGTCAGGGAATGACGTCGTTGCATGACGTCAGCGGAATGACGCCATTGCGTGACGTCAGTGGGTGACGTCATTGGTTGACGTCACTGCGAATAATAGGCTTAGAGTCAGTATTCAAAGTTGCGAACTAAGTACCTATTATAAATATATATAGAAATTACATAGAATCAGACACTTTTAATCGGAATTTTATAGAATAAAACACTTTTTATTTATTCACAAAATAGGAAACTTTTTAGTCTTTTTGGTCTTAGCCTCGCGAGCGCCGCAAAGAAGTCCCCTTAAGTTACCCTCGCAGTCTCAAAGATCATCTCCGAGACATCATCCCTCAAGATCACTCTTCCTATCGCTCCAAACATGCTTCTTTTACAGGATTCTCAACCAACCGTCATGCCACCTACCATCACTCCCGACGTGCCAGCTTTAAAAGGACTATCCTTCGCAATATGGATGAAGCAATGATGGCCATTCGGTCACAGGCAGCAAAAGATCAACGTAGCTAAAAAGTCTTCGACAGAAAAAAGACTAGAGCCTACCTCAAAGGTTCAAGTGACGATTGTTGTGCATATGCCCGCATATCATTCCATAAAAAACCCGAACAATTTCGTATCAGTCAGATGCAAGATCAGCATGCATGCCAATGATCGCTTTAGAAGTCTTGAGGGTCCCAGCGTGAGCACGCATTTTTGGTAAAGCAGCTTCGCGAAGGCATGACAGTAAACAGCAAGGCTCTTATTGAGGATGTTCAGCATTTTCTAAAAAGAAAACTTGGTGTCGACATTCCGTATACTACCGCTCACAAAGCAATTCAAGCATTGTGTGTTGAGACAATCAATTCGCAACGGGAGCAGTTCAATTTGGTGGAAGGCTATGATTAATGTTTTCTTCGTGAGGATCCCGAAAATATTGTGAAGCTCAAAACACAACAAGTTTCAAGCGAAAACGGCACGGAAAAATGATTTCATCGTCTATTCATTGCTCCGGGTGCAACGAGATACGATTAATAACACATTCGCTGCTTTGTGGCTGTTGATGGGACATTTTCTAAGACCCGCTTTAATCAGATCCTTCTTTGGCTGTGTCAATGCATGCTCAGGAGAAACTGGAGATTTTGGGATAAGTGATTTTTAAATGAATGTGAGGAGACGTGGGACTGGTTTTTGACTAGCTTGGGTAAAGCGCATTATGGGATCAACGAACGTGGAAGTAAAGTGGTAAATGACCGTGAACAAGGGCTGGTAAACTTAGTGGCAAAAAGTCTTCCGAACGCTCATAATGCCTTTTGTTGCTATCACATTGCTGCAAACGTTCAGACTAAACATGGAATTGTCATTAAAAGGAATGTCCTGGCCGAGTCAATCTGTTGGGGAATGATGAAAAGCCATGATTGACATTGATCCGTATGTTTTTGCTACATTAGTGTGGCAAAGTCATTAATCAAATTTTATGATATGGATCGGTGGCCATCCAATTGAGGCGCCACCTACTGGTAGAAATGGCACTAAGTGATCTGGCGATCCGATGAGAGACGGAAGGTGATCCCACGGAGATCGACGGACCGATCCAACGGTAGACCGAAGGGTGGACGGGGAACGGTCTGAGACGAGGCGCAGAAAGGGGTGATTCTCTTGGAACAATGTAAGAAGAGTCGCAGACATAGATGATTTCCACGGTGCGATCTGGGACGAGGGACTAGATTGAACCAGACGACCGATCTGAACTGAGAAAGGTACGTCTGAGACCAGGCGATGCGACGTGACTCTTTGACAGATGTGTAGCATCCAGGTGATCGAAGATACACATCACCGATCTTTAATGGGAGTACTGATTTTGATTAAGTATAGTCCGATCTGGAAGTGTGGATGTTCGTGGAGGTCTGTGGGATCGTTGTGAGAACCGTGGATGGTCCTATTGTGCGGATAAACCGTTGAGTATAGTATCGGAGCTTGCACAACGAACGGAAAAGGCATATAGGGCCGGATCGCACTGTGTCGATCCTCAACGATCTCGAATTGGGCATCAGATCGGCCATGTTCCCTGCTGACTATATGTATATCGATAATGGAGCTATTGGATTGAAATATACATGCTCGTGGAAGGTCCATGAGTAATGTCCTAATGGTGCTTTGTCCGTTGGGTAACTTGGCCGCACGGAAGACACCGCGAAGCTTCATTGAATCGAGCTCCGCATTAATTGCCTTGCGCCAGTGTACTTGGTCCGGGCCACCCACTGCTTCTTCAAATGTCGACGGATCCGATAAATTTATTGCTGCTTCGACAGCATTTGCACTCGCATGCCAAAACGCGGGGGAAGTCGGTGTGTCATGCTGCTCTTCCGACTTTTTTTCTTCATCTTCATTTGCTTGGTCCATTCGGCTTGGAACATATCGGAGCGTCCTTGATCACGTTGCTTGTCACCATCTTGCGAAGCACGTCGACTGGAGCATGACCCATTTGCGCATGTAGTTCAACATCGTTGCCGCGTGATGACACATTGGCCGATCGCTTCGTCGTGCGAAGCCAGTAGAATCCATCGATTAGATCGGCAGCTGCCACCACTTGGTTGGGATCCTTGCGAGCAACGTACATCGTAGCCCCGTCGAACACCACTTGGAAGTTGCCATGCTTGTTAATCTGCGGCACCGAAAGCAGATTTTTGCTCATGCTGGGCACATAGAGCGCGTTCTTGATCTCGATCTCGCGCTCATCCCCGTTAGGCAGGACCACCTTTTCAACGATAGTTCCCACACCTTTGATTGCTGCCTTGTTGCCATCAGCCACCAGGATCTCGCCATAGTTGCCTTCGACCAAGCTTGTAAACTTGAACTTGTCGTGGCAGATGTGATGTTTTGCCCCGCTGTCAACGGCCCACATCCCTGATCCATTCTTGTTCGTCGAAACGCCGCATTCGATCGAAACTGCAAACGCCACTCGATCGTAGCTGCTGCCTTCATCATAATGTCGCCACTGGACATTGTTTTCCCCGCGTCCACGACCATTGCCGCCGCGTCGGGCTCCTCGACTTTCATCCTTTTGCTTCGTCCAGCAACGCTCTGCCGTGTGCCCCACCTTGCCACAATACGTGCATTGGTAGGGCTCGCGCTCGGTACTGAATGCCTTTGTCGCTCTTTCGTTGCCATCGTCATCTTCTCGCCTTGCCGCTTGGTGTGCTCATTCGTCAGCACTTTGACCACATCTTGCGTACGAAGCTCTGCATTGCTCATCTCCATGTTCAGAACCATGTTCTCGAAGCTCTTCGGGAGACTGAGCAGCAAGCAGATCGCAACGTCTTCGTCTTCCATCTTGGCACCGATGCTGCGAAGCTTGGCGCTGATGTTCAGGACTTCGTTGTAGTGATGCAAGACGTTGCCTCCTTCCGCCATCTTGATGCTGAACAGCTGGTGCTTGAGGTATATGCGTCCCGTCTTCTGCGACCCACCATAGAGCATCTTCAACCGCGACCACGCTGCCCATGCTTCTTCACAGCTGTCGACCACATGGTGGTAGTCCGCGTCCATTTGCAGCAACATCAACCCGAACGCGATGTTGCTCGACTTGACGTACTCATCTGACGCTCGCGGGTCAGTGAAAGTTGGAGACGATTCGCGGTTCACGACGTGCCAGACGGACTTCGTCAAGAACACGCCACGCATGTAGCGACACCAGGTTGAGTAGTTATCCCTATCGAACTTATCGATGGAGACACTGGTCGAGGCGTTGCTGGAGGACATGGCGCTTGTGTTCATAACCTGTTGATACTTGAGCGGGAGGCGAAGCGAAAACGGAGCGGAGAGACCGGAGAGAACGAAGCGGAGAACACTTGCTCACTTGAGGGAGGATTCGAAAGTGATTGATTCATAGGTCTTAACTCTGCCTACCCTAGACTGCATCCAATCACATGGTGCATCTAATCAACCTGATTTACACGCGTCCAATCATCCTACGCGTCTAATCATCTCTGCGGTAATTACCGACGTAAGAACTACCCCGTAAGAACTACGCGCTAAGTTCGGATTGTACCGGTAACCCTCAATACGCCTCCTCAATCCGAACTCGCACGGATGCCGAGAGCCGCCGTCAAGTCCTTGTGGCGTGGTCCATGTAGTCCCTTCGTCATGATGTCCGCTAACATGGTCGCCGTCTCGCAATACTCAAGCTGCACTTCGCCGCGCTTGACTTCACCACGGATGTGGTGGTACTTGATGTCGATGTGCTTGGCACGTCCGTGGTTGACTGGGTTCTTCGTCATCTTGATGCACGACTGGTTGTCTTCACGAATCATGAGCTCGGGTCCTTCCTCGTTAGAGGCCACCATGATTTCGAATAGCAGGCGATGGATCCACTTGCCTTCTTGGATGGTCAGACTCAGCGCGATGTACTCCGCTTCACTCGTCGATAGCGACACGCTAGACTGTTTCTTGCTTCCTTAGCTGATGGGTGCGACGAGCAGCATCAACACGTAGCCTGAAGTCGACTTGCGATCCGCGTGGTCGCCAGCCCAGTCCGCGTCGGAGTATCCGCGAAAGTCGATCTTGTCGCTTGGTTGGTAGCAGACCCCGTGCGACTTGGTGCCTCGAAGGTTGCGGAAGATGCGCTTTACTGCAACCCAGTGCTCTTGTTGCGTATTCTCCATGAAGCGCGACACGTAACCCACAGCATACGCTATGTCTGGGCGGGTCGCGGTCATCAGGTGCATCAGAGCACCAACTGCTTCGCGAAACGGAGCGTCCACCTTGGTCCCATGGTTGCTAGGCACAAGTGGAGAGCTCAAGTCGACCGGACCAACAGTGGCCTTGCACTCGTCCATACCGAAGCGCTTAAGGATGTCGTCGACATAGCGGCGCTGGCACATGGTGACACTGCCGTCAGGTCCGTCGACCAATTCGATGCCCAGCACAAAAGTGCACTTGCCGCTGTCGGTCATCTCGAAGCGCGTCTTGAGATCGGCCTTTGTCTGCGCGATCAAGTCGAGTGAGCTGCCTGTCACGAGCACGTCGTCCACGTAGACCAGCACCAGCACGCAGTGACCGTCGACCATCTTGATGTAGAGACACGGGTCGAATGCCGATACTTGAAATCCGATTGAGCACACGAAGTCGTCGAAAGTCTCGTTCCACACGCGCGACGCTTTCTTGAGACCGTAGATCGCTTTCACCAACTCGAAACAGTCGAAGTCGCCATCCATCTCAACACCTCCTGGAATGTTGCAGAACACCTTTTCCTTCATCACTCCGTACAGGAATGCCGTTACCACGTCAAGTTGGTCGAGAGACCAGTCGAAGTACTTGGTGATCGCAATTACCATGCGCAGTGTCACGTACTTGACCACCGGCGAGAATGTTTCGGTGTAGTCGATTCCGTACTTCTGCTTGAAGCCCTTCGCAACTAAACGCGCCTTGAACTTCTCGATCGATCCGCTTGCTTTGCGCTTGATCTTGAACACCCTCTTGGTCCCGATAGCGCGTTGGTTACTTGGCAACTCGGCAGCACGAAAGACACCGCGAAGTCGCATCGACTCGAGCTCGGCACGAATGGCCTTGCGCCAGTGAACTTGATTAGGTCCGCTGATCGCATCCTGAAACGTTGCAGTCTCAGCCAGATCAGTAGCCTCCACTGCATAGCACTTGCACGCCAGAAAGTAGGAGGCGTGGAGTCATCATCTTGATCACTGATGTCCTCTTTTTCTTCTTCATCGTCGGTATATCTTGGATCTTCTCTGCCACTTGATCAACGTTTCTGGTGGCGATCGAATGAGCTGTCCGGTGCACTTGCTTCCTCCAACCCAGTTCGACGACGGGCTGGGCGCACAACGTTGTTGCTTGGCCGGTCCTTTCGCTTGTCGTTCTGTCCGTAGTTTGTCTGGCGCACATCGCTGTCGTTGATGTCGAGAAGATCGAGGTCCAACGTTGCATCATCGACTTCTTCACTTGATGGCTCCATAGAAAACCCGAAAGATGACTCGTCGAAGTTGACATCACGGCTGATCACAACTTGTCCAGCCTCGATGTCAAACACGCGATATGCCTGGACACTTCTTCGTAGCTCATGAAGATGCTGACAAGAGCCTTGGGATCCCACTTGAGTCGTTTTTCCTTCGGAGTCAAGATGTATGCTTGACACCCGAAAACACGCATGTGCTTGACGCTTGGCTTTGAGCCACACACGATCTCGGACGGCGTTTTGTGGGGAATCTTGGGCGATGGCAGACGGTTCTTGATGTAGATGGCCGTCATGGCCGCTTCAGCTTAAAAACACTTGTCAAGGTTGGCGTGGTGCAGCAAGCTGCGGTCAATCGTGACAATGGACCGAATGGCGCGTTCTTCCGTGCCGTTGGTATAATGCGTATACGGCACCGTGGTCTGCTGCTTGATGCCTTCGTTCTCGTAAAAGACCTTGATGCGAGTTGGATGCAAACTCACGTGCTCCATCGTGACGAACGAACTTGACCTTCTTGCCGAACTGGGTCTCGATCTTGAGAATGTAGCTCTTGATGCAGTCTTCGCTCTCCGACTTGGCACGTAAGCAGAAGCCCTTCATCCACCCGCTGGCTTCGTCAACAATCAGCAGCAAATATCTGCTGCCGCCGATCGAGACTTCTTCCATTGGGCCGCAGATATCGAAGTGAAGTAGCTCAAACGTGACAAAACGAAACTTGTCGCGGTTGCTTGGGAATGGTTTTTAAACGATCTTCCCTTGCTGACACCCACGACACACGCTTGATCCGTTCGACTTGGCAGGATCTTTGGCGCTTTCATCAGACCATCGTTGACCATCTTGCGAAGAACGTCGAAAGGTGCATGACCCATGCGAGCGTGCAGGTCGACAACCTGGTTGTTCATCACCGTGTTGGCCGACGGTTGAGGCGTACGAAGCCAGTAGAGTCCATCGACGAGATCCTCCGTAGCCAAGACTTGTGTCGAGTTCTTGCGTGTCACGTTCATCTTGTGACCGTCGAAGACGACTTGAAACTTTCCAGTCTTGTTGATCTGCGGCACCGATAGTAGATTCTTGCTCATACTCGGTACAAAGAGCGCGTCCCTAATCTCGATCATGCGCTCATTACCGTTGGGCAGAACCACCAATTCCATGATGGCTCCCACACTCTTGATTGCAGCCTTGCTGCCATCGGCCACCGAAAGTTCGCCTTCGCCTCGCTCGTTGAGGGTCGCGAACTTGGCCTTGTCGTTGCAGATGTGGTATGTTGCGCCGCTGTCGACCGCACACATCCCCGGCATGCTTTTGCCTGTTGAAGTCCACACTCTAGCGAGACTGCGAAGGCGACTCGATCCATGAACTCGTAGTCAACCCCTTCGCTGCACCAGTGGACATTGTTGGCCCCGCGTCCACGGCCATTGCCGCCGCGTCTCGGGCCCTTGTTTTCCGCTTTCTGTTTGGTCCAGCACCGTCCCACCGTGTGCCCCAATTTGCCACAATACGAGCATTGATGCGGTTCACGCTCAGCATTGAATGCCTTGGCTGCGTCCTCGGTCTTCACCGCCGCAGTCTTGGCACCTTGACGCTTGATATGCTCGTTCGTGAGCACCTTGACAACGTCGCGCGATCGAAGTTCAGCACTGTTCATCTCCAAGTTGAGAACGACGTTCTCGTAGCTCTTGGGGAGACTGCGCAGCAAGCAGATCGCCACGTCCTCGTCCTCCATCTTGGCGCCGATGCTGCTGAGCTTCGCGCTGATGTTGAGGACCTCGTTGCAATGATGCAACACATTACCGCCTTCCGCCATCTCCATGCTGAAGAGCTGGCGCTTCAAGAAGATGCGACCGGCCTTCTGCGATCCTCCGTAGAGCGTCTTGATGCGCACCCATGCGGCCCAGGCTTCTTCGCAGTCATCAACCACGTGGTGGTAGTCCGCGTCCATATGCAGAACAATACGACCGAACGCCACGTTGCTTGCCTTAGCGTAGTCCTCCATGGCGCGTGGGTCTGCAAACGTCAGCGGCGTCTCCCGGTTTACGACATGCCACGTCGACTTTGTCACGAACACGCCACGCATGTAGCGGCTCCAGGTTGAGTAGTTATCCGTATCGAACTTATCGATGGATACACTGGTCGAGGCGTTGCTGGAGGACATGGCGCTTGTGTTCATAACCTGTTGATACTTGAGCGGGAGGCGAAGCGAAAACGGAGCGGAGAGACCGGAGAGAACGAAGCGGAGAACACTTGCTCACTTGAGGGAGGATTCGAAAGTGATTGATTCATAGGTCTTAACTCTGCCTACCCTAGACTGCATCCAATCACATGGTGCATCTAATCAACCTGATTTACGCGCGTCCAATCATCCTACGCGTCTAATCATCTCTAAGGTAATTACCGACGTAAAACTTTCCCGTAAAAACTACGCGCTAAGTTCGGATTGTATTGGTAACCCTCAATACACATGGTTAGTAGTCCGCGTCCATGTGCAGCAACATCAACCCGAACGCGATGTTGCTCGACTTGACGTACTCATCTGACGCTCGCGGGTCAGTGAAAGTTGGAGACGATTCGCGGTTCACGACGTGCCAGACGGACTTCGTCAAGAACACGCCACGCATGTAGCGACACCAGGTTGAGTAGCTATCCGTATCGAACTTATCGATGGAGACACTGGTCGAGGCGTTGCTGGAGGACATGGCGCTTGTGTTCATAACCTGTTGATACTTGAGCGGGAGGCGAAGCGGAAACGGAGCGGAGAGACCGGAGAGAACGAAGCGGAGAACACTTGCTCACTTGAGGGAGGATTCGAAAGTGATTGATTCATAGGTCTTAACTCTGCCTACCCTAGACTGCATCCAATCACATGGTGCATCTAATCAACCTGATTTACGCGCGTCCGATCATCCTACGCGTCTAATCATCTCTGAGGTAATTACCGACGTAAGAACTATCTCGTAAAAACTACGCTTAAGTTCGGATTGCACCGGTAACCCTCAATAGAAACGTAGCTCACAGCAAAAGCAATGTCCGGTCGTGTCGCTGTCATCAAGTGCATTATGACACCCACTGCTTCACAAAACGGAGCGTCGATCGTGTTCACTTCGTTGCTTGGTGTGAGTCGAGAGCTGATGTTTGTTGGGCTGATGACAGCTTTGTAATCGGTCATGTCGAACCGCTTGAGGACATCGTCCACATAGCGTCGCTGGCACATCTTCACACTCTTGTCATCACTGTTCACCATCTCGATGCCCAGCACAAACACGCACTTGCCGCTGTCAGTCATCTCGAAGCGCGTCTTCAAGTCGCTCTTGGTGCGCGCAATCATTTCGGTCGGGCTGCAAGTCACCAACACATCATCGACGTAGACCAGCCATAGCACGCGCTCACCGTTTGCAATCTTGAGATAAAGAAACGGGTCAAATTCGGACACTTGAAATCCGATGGAGCAGACGAATTCATGGAAAGTCTCGTTCCATACCCGTGAAGCTTGTTTTAGTCTGTAGATTGCTTTCACCAGTTCGAAGCAGTCAAAGTCTTCATCGACTTCGACACCCTCTGGGACCGCGCAAAACACTTGTTCCTTCATTTCACCGTACAGGAAAGCTGTCACCACGTCCAGTTGCTCCAGTGTCCAGTCAAAGTACTTCGTGATAGCGATCACCATGGGGAGCGTCACGTACTTGACAACTGGCGAGAACGTCTCCGTGAAGTCGATGCCATATCTTTGCTTGAACCCTTTTGCCACGAGACGCGCCTTGTACTTCTCAATTGATCCATCAGCCTTGCGCTTGATCGTAAACAGCCACTCGGTACCAATGGCGTGCTGTCCAGCTGGCAGCTTGGTCGCTCGAAACACACCACGTAGCTGCATTGAGTCGAACTCGGCGCAAATCGCCTTATGCCAATGACTTGATCGGGACCACCAACCGCGTCTTGAAACGTTGTCGGCTCGGACAAGTCAGTACCTTTGACTGCACTGGCGCTTGCTTGCCAAAAAACTTGAGGGGAGTCATCATCGTCATCTTCATCACCGCCTTTGGCTCTTCGTCCAGATTGGCTCGAGTTCTTGGACGCCGTTTTGCTTGGTACGACTCAAAGTCATCCGGCGCACTTGCTTCTTCCATCCCGGATCCACTGCGAGCAGGACGTTTCCGCTGATCGACTTGTTCATGGCTGTTTGAACGACTCTTGCGCTTGCCAGTTTGCTTGAACTGCATGGTGCAAGGCTCATCACTGATGTCCATCGAGTCGAAGCCCAACGCAGTGTCATCGACAGATTCTTGCGGCAGTGTCGCTGAGAATCCAAATGTTGATTCGTCGAAGGTGACATCACGAGATATCACCACTTGATCTGCTTCAATGTCGTAAATGCGGTATGCTTTCGACACTTCTTCGTAACCCATGAACAGCCCTTCTCGCGCCTTCGGATCCCATTTCGATCGTTTTTCCTTGGGGGTCAACACGAACGCTCGGCAGCCAAAAACTCGCATGTGCTTCACACTTGGCCGCAATCCGTTGATGATCTCGAACGGAGTTTGGTCTTGGTACTTGGGTGACGGCAGGCGATTCTTGATGTAGATCGCCGTCATTGCTGCCTCGGCCCAAAAACACTTGTCCAGTTTAGCGTGGTGAAGCATGCTGCGGCCGATTGTCACGATGGTCCGAATCGCCCGTTCCGCTGTGCCATTAGTCTGGTGCGCATATGGAGCATTGACTTGTTGCTCGATTCCTTGATCATTATAGAATGCCTTGAGCGAAGTCGTCGCAAACTCACGTGCACCATCGTGTAAAAACAAACTCGACCGTGCAATCAAACTGAATCTGGACCGCCACGATATACTTCTTGATGCACGTTTCACTGTCGGACTTGGCGCGCAGACTGAAGCCCTTCATGCATCCGCTGCCTTCATCGACGATCAGCAGCAAGTACTTGCTTTCACCTAACGAGTCGACTTCCATCGGGCCACACGTGTCGATGTGCAGAAGCTCAAATGGATCATAGTGACGCTTGTTTGGGTTGCTTGGAAACGGTCGTTGCACCATTTTTCCTTCTTGACAACCGTGACACGTGCTTGGTCCGCTTGATCTTGGTGGCATCTTGGCATCCTTGATCACGCCCTTGGAGACCATCCTGCATGGGACCTCAGTTGGTGCGTGACCCATGCGCGCATGAAGGTCTTTGCCTCATGATCGCGATATAGCATTCACGGAACGTTGCAATGTACGAAGCCAGTAGAGTTCGTCTGCAAGATCCTCCATCGCCATCGCTTGCTCGAAGTCTTTGCGCGAAATCTTCATCGCGGCGCCATCGAACATCGCTTGAAACTTGCCCCTTTTGTTGATCTGCGGAATCGACAGCAGATTCTTGCTCATTCTTGGGAAGTAAAGCGCGTTCTTGATCTCGATCTCGCGCTCTCCACCGTTTGACAGGACCACGTTTTCGACGATAGTCCCCACACCTTTGATCGCAGCCTTGTTCCCATATGCGACCAACACTTCGCCTTCATTCCGCTCGTCCAGAACTTCGAACTTGTTCTTGTCACGGCAGATGTGATGCGTCGCACCGCTGTCAATCGCCCACATCCCAGACGTGTTCTTGATCGTTAAGTGTCCGCATTCTAGTGAAACAGCAAACACTACTCGATCGTAGTCGCTGTTGTTGTTGCTGTTGTAGCCTTGCCACTCGACTTGATTCGCTCCGCGTCCACGAGCATGCGCGAATGCCGAGAGTCGCCATCATGTCTTTTTGGCGTCGTCCTGGTAGTCCCTTCGTCATGATGTCTGCCAGCATAGTCGCCGTCTCGCAATATTGGAGCTTCACTTCTTCACGCTTGGCCTCATCACGGATGTGGTGGTACTTGATGTCGATGTGCTTGGCTAGACCATGGTTCACCGGATTCTTCGTCATCTTGATGCAGGACTGGTTGTCTTCCATGATCTTGAGCTCGAGCTCGGAGTTGTCCGCTGCGGCATCCATAATTTCGCGTAGCAAACGATGCACCCACTTTCTTTCTTAAATCGTCAGGTCTAGAGCGATGTACTCGGCTTCACTTGTTGACAGTGACACACTTGACTTCTTCTTGCTGCCCCTACTCTAGTGAGCTGAGGCAGCAAGAAGCAGTCGAGTGTGTCACTGTCAACAAGTGAAGCCCACTTCGGGCGTATCCCGAAGTAGACTTGCGATCTGCATGGTCGCGGGCCCAGTCTGCATCCGAGTAGCCGCAGGAGTCCACCTTGTCGCCGGGTTGAAGCAGATGCCATGCGATTTGGTTACTCGCAAGTATCGAGGAATACGCTTGACCGCTGTCCAGTTCTCGACTTGGGGTTTCTCCATGAAGCGCGAAACGTAGCTCACAGCAAAAGCAATGTCCGGTCGTGTCGCTGTCATCAAGTGCATTATGACACCCACTGCTTCACAAAACGGAGCGTCGATCGTGTTCACTTCGTTGCTTGGTGTGAGTCGAGAGCTGATGTTTGTTGGGCTGATGACAGCTTTGTAATCGGTCATGTCGAACCGCTTGAGGACATCGTCCACATAGCGTCGCTGGCACATCTTCACACTCTTGTCATCACTGTTCACCATCTCGATGCCCAGCACAAACACGCACTTGCCGCTGTCAGTCATCTCGAAGCGCGTCTTCAAGTCGCTCTTGGTGCGCGCAATCATTTCGGTCGGGCTGCAAGTCACCAACACATCATCGACGTAGACCAGCCATAGCACGCGCTCACCGTTTGCAATCTTGAGATAAAGAAACGGGTCAAATTCGGACACTTGAAATCCGATGGAGCAGACGAATTCATGGAAAGTCTCGTTCCATACCCGTGAAGCTTGTTTTAGTCTGTAGATTGCTTTCACCAGTTCGAAGCAGTCAAAGTCTTCATCGACTTCGACACCCTCTGGGACCGCGCAAAACACTTGTTCCTTCATTTCACCGTACAGGAAAGCTGTCACCACGTCCAGTTGCTCCAGTGTCCAGTCAAAGTACTTCGTGATAGCGATCACCATGGGGAGCGTCACGTACTTGACAACTGGCGAGAACGTCTCCGTGAAGTCGATGCCATATCTTTGCTTGAACCCTTTTGCCACGAGACGCGCCTTGTACTTCTCAATTGATCCATCAGCCTTGCGCTTGATCGTAAACAGCCACTCGGTACCAATGGCGTGCTGTCCAGCTGGCAGCTTGGTCGCTCGAAACACACCACGTAGCTGCATTGAGTCGAACTCGGCGCAAATCGCCTTATGCCAATGACTTGATCGGGACCACCAACCGCGTCTTGAAACGTTGTCGGCTCGGACAAGTCAGTACCTTTGACTGCACTGGCGCTTGCTTGCCAAAAAACTTGAGGGGAGTCATCATCGTCATCTTCATCACCGCCTTTGGCTCTTCGTCCAGATTGGCTCGAGTTCTTGGACGCCGTTTTGCTTGGTACGACTCAAAGTCATCCGGCGCACTTGCTTCTTCCATCCCGGATCCACTGCGAGCAGGACGTTTCCGCTGATCGACTTGTTCATGGCTGTTTGAACGACTCTTGCGCTTGCCAGTTTGCTTGAACTGCATGGTGCAAGGCTCATCACTGATGTCCATCGAGTCGAAGCCCAACGCAGTGTCATCGACAGATTCTTGCGGCAGTGTCGCTGAGAATCCAAATGTTGATTCGTCGAAGGTGACATCACGAGATATCACCACTTGATCTGCTTCAATGTCGTAAATGCGGTATGCTTTCGACACTTCTTCGTAACCCATGAACAGCCCTTCTCGCGCCTTCGGATCCCATTTCGATCGTTTTTCCTTGGGGGTCAACACGAACGCTCGGCAGCCAAAAACTCGCATGTGCTTCACACTTGGCCGCAATCCGTTGATGATCTCGAACGGAGTTTGGTCTTGGTACTTGGGTGACGGCAGGCGATTCTTGATGTAGATCGCCGTCATTGCTGCCTCGGCCCAAAAACACTTGTCCAGTTTAGCGTGGTGAAGCATGCTGCGGCCGATTGTCACGATGGTCCGAATCGCCCGTTCCGCTGTGCCATTAGTCTGGTGCGCATATGGAGCATTGACTTGTTGCTCGATTCCTTGATCATTATAGAATGCCTTGAGCGAAGTCGTCGCAAACTCACGTGCACCATCGTGTAAAAACAAACTCGACCGTGCAATCAAACTGAATCTGGACCGCCACGATATACTTCTTGATGCACGTTTCACTGTCGGACTTGGCGCGCAGACTGAAGCCCTTCATGCATCCGCTGCCTTCATCGACGATCAGCAGCAAGTACTTGCTTTCACCTAACGAGTCGACTTCCATCGGGCCACACGTGTCGATGTGCAGAAGCTCAAATGGATCATAGTGACGCTTGTTTGGGTTGCTTGGAAACGGTCGTTGCACCATTTTTCCTTCTTGACAACCGTGACACGTGCTTGGTCCGCTTGATCTTGGTGGCATCTTGGCATCCTTGATCACGCCCTTGGAGACCATCCTGCATGGGACCTCAGTTGGTGCGTGACCCATGCGCGCATGAAGAGGTCTTTGCCTCATGATCGCGATATAGCATTCACGGAACGTTGCAATGTACGAAGCCAGTAGAGTTCGTCTGCAAGATCCTCCATCGCCATCGCTTGCTCGAAGTCTTTGCGCGAAATCTTCATCGCGGCGCCATCGAACATCGCTTGAAACTTGCCCCTTTTGTTGATCTGCGGAATCGACAGCAGATTCTTGCTCATTCTTGGGAAGTAAAGCGCGTTCTTGATCTCGATCTCGCGCTCTCCACCGTTTGACAGGACCACGTTTTCGACGATAGTCCCCACACCTTTGATCGCAGCCTTGTTCCCATATGCGACCAACACTTCGCCTTCATTCCGCTCGTCCAGAACTTCGAACTTGTTCTTGTCACGGCAGATGTGATGCGTCGCACCGCTGTCAATCGCCCACATCCCAGACGTGTTCTTGATCGTTAAGTGTCCGCATTCTAGTGAAACAGCAAACACTACTCGATCGTAGTCGCTGTTGTTGTTGCTGTTGTAGCCTTGCCACTCGACTTGATTCGCTCCGCGTCCACGAGCATGCGCGAATGCCGAGAGTCGCCATCATGTCTTTTTGGCGTCGTCCTGGTAGTCCCTTCGTCATGATGTCTGCCAGCATAGTCGCCGTCTCGCAATATTGGAGCTTCACTTCTTCACGCTTGGCCTCATCACGGATGTGGTGGTACTTGATGTCGATGTGCTTGGCTAGACCATGGTTCACCGGATTCTTCGTCATCTTGATGCAGGACTGGTTGTCTTCCATGATCTTGAGCTCGAGCTCGGAGTTGTCCGCTGCGGCATCCATAATTTCGCGTAGCAAACGATGCACCCACTTTCTTTCTTAAATCGTCAGGCCTAGAGCGATGTACTCGGCTTCACTTGTTGACAGTGACACACTTGACTTCTTCTTGCTGCCCCTACTCTAGTGAGCTGAGGCAGCAAGAAGCAGTCGAGTGTGTCACTGTCAACAAGTGAAGCCCACTTCGGGCGTATCCCGAAGTAGACTTGCGATCTGCATGGTCGCGGGCCCAGTCTGCATCCGAGTAGCCGCAGGAGTCCACCTTGTCGCCGGGTTGAAGCAGATGCCATGCGATTTGGTTCCTCGCAAGTATCGAGGAATACGCTTGACCGCTGTCCAGTTCTCGACTTGGGGTTTCTCCATGAAGCGCGAAACGTAGCTCACAGCAAAAGCAATGTCCGGTCGTGTCGCTGTCATCAAGTGCATTATGACACCCACTGCTTCACAAAACGGAGCGTCGATCGTGTTCACTTCGTTGCTTGGTGTGAGTCGAGAGCTGATGTTTGTTGGGCTGATGACAGCTTTGTAATCGGTCATGTCGAACCGCTTGAGGACATCGTCCACATAGCGTCGCTGGCACATCTTCACACTCTTGTCATCACTGTTCACCATCTCGATGCCCAGCACAAACACGCACTTGCCGCTGTCAGTCATCTCGAAGCGCGTCTTCAAGTCGCTCTTGGTGCGCGCAATCATTTCGGTCGGGCTGCAAGTCACCAACACATCATCGACGTAGACCAGCCATAGCACGCGCTCACCGTTTGCAATCTTGAGATAAAGAAACGGGTCAAATTCGGACACTTGAAATCCGATGGAGCAGACGAATTCATGGAAAGTCTCGTTCCATACCCGTGAAGCTTGTTTTAGTCTGTAGATTGCTTTCACCAGTTCGAAGCAGTCAAAGTCTTCATCGACTTCGACACCCTCTGGGACCGCGCAAAACACTTGTTCCTTCATTTCACCGTACAGGAAAGCTGTCACCACGTCCAGTTGCTCCAGTGTCCAGTCAAAGTACTTCGTGATAGCGATCACCATGGGGAGCGTCACGTACTTGACAACTGGCGAGAACGTCTCCGTGAAGTCGATGCCATATCTTTGCTTGAACCCTTTTGCCACGAGACGCGCCTTGTACTTCTCAATTGATCCATCAGCCTTGCGCTTGATCGTAAACAGCCACTCGGTACCAATGGCGTGCTGTCCAGCTGGCAGCTTG